>VMDO01004751.1:0-120860 GCA_007922755.1 Pedetes capensis
TTCCGAGATCTGACGGGATCGGATGCCACAGTGCTACAGCTGCAGGCGCATTCCAGATTAAATAGATATAAATGAATAATCTAACTGTACTATAGAGTGGATGGAAGAGTGAGTGCGCTGGAGGGCCCCTAGAGGACCTGTTGTTGTTGTTGGGTGCCTTTAAGTCAGATCTGACTCTTAGAGACCCTAATTATTATTGTTTCCATTGAGTTGTATCCAACTCATAGTGACCCTCATAGGGTTTTTTTTTTTTTTCAATGGCTGATTGTTTCAGAATTGCCTCTGGAGTGGATTGCCACATTCTTCTCCCATTTTTGTGGTGCTGGGAATCAAACTCAGGACCTCAGAGACTGTAGAGCAGTGCTCTGCCAACTGAGCTAAATCCCAGCCCCGACCCTAAGTATAGCAGAACGAAACACTACCCAACACTGCCATGTACACAGTCTTTTTGTGTTTGAGCTCATTGTTGCAGCCACTTTGTTTCTTCTCATTTTGAGTTATTCCATATCAGGAAAAGGAGGTTGCACGTGCTTTACTCCATTCGCATCATTAAGGTCAACTCTAGTTTGAGGAGAAAAATCTTCCCCAGTCATTTCTTAAATGGCTTCTGGCCAGGTGGCTCATTTTCTGGCACTATGTTTGACAGTGCTTCTCTACTATTCATAGGGTTTTCAGTGGCTAATCATTTTGGGAGTGGGGTGCTGAGTCCTTCTCCCTAGTCTGTCTTAGTCTGGAAGCTCAGCTGAAACCTGTCCATCATGGGTGGCCCTGCTGTTATCTGAGATACTGATGACATAGCTTTCAGCATCACAGTAACACACCACCACCACATGACATGCTGACAGATATGCGGGGGTGGAGGACCTGTGGACTCAAGAAATTACCTTCCTTTGAGATATAAAAGCTGAAGAAAAGAGGGAAGATTGAGGGAGCACAATTTCAAAGCAAATGAATTCACTTCTCTTCCCTGGGGTTTTAGAAGTGGGGAAGACTTTTAGATGTGGATGTTTCAGCCATAGGTTGAGAAGAGGCTGTGGCAGCAATGTGGGCCAGAGAACCCTGGAAGGCCACTCGTGGTGTAGGTTCCTCTGGGAGTCTGCAGCTTGAATACCTCACCACCTATTGGGACCTTGATGTAGGAGATCAGATGTCCTACATTATAAAGCAACACATATCTCTAGGCTTTGTACAGAAGAAGAATGTCCCCAAGTCCTCTAGGAATCATTTGATCATGTACACACTACTCTATTTTCTGATTACTAAAATCATGGTAAAACTGTGCTGAGAATGTTTATCTTTTACGTGTGATTTAAGATATTTCTGGGAATTCTGGAACAGAACAATGCATTACTTCCAAGAAATATGTTTTGGAGTTAAATTTCTAAGGAATTTAAGCTGAACCTTCAGCTTACAACTACAAAGTAAGAAAGGCTAGTGCACAAATTAGGCAAGTTTCTGCCCTGTGTCTCCAGCTACTAGAACTACCCTATTCAGAGCATGTGCTGTGAGCAGCTTTTTGAGTCGTAGGAAGTCTTACCTGATCCATCTATAACCTACCATCCTTGTTACTTAAGAGATATCCACTCTACATTTATTTATTCAGCAAACAGTGGATTTTGACCTCATGGCTGGTACTGTAGAATATTGATTGTAATGACCCATATTTTTAATAAGCTCATATTCCACTGTGTTGTTGCTGTTAGGTGCCATTGAGTCAGTGTCTGACTCACAGTGACTGGACATAAAACAGGCAAAACACTATTGTTAGTGCTTCTCTGCTTTCATAGGGCTTTCAATGGTGATTGTTTTGGGGGTGTGGGTTGCCAGATCTTTCTCCCAAGCCTACAGCACCCGGTGTTCCCAGGCAATCTCCCATCCAAGTACTAACCAGGCCTGACCCTGCTTAGCTTCTAAGATCTGATGGAATTGGACACCACAGTGGTACAGCTGCAGGCTTATATTCCACTAGGGGGAGCCAAATATATAAAGAATTGTGTTGACAGTGCTAGAATAGAAATCTGTGGAGTGTGTGTGTGTGTGTGTGTGTGTGTGTGTGTGTGTGTGTGTGTAGGGGAGTTTACCAGAAAAAAATTGAGCAAATTTGACCCAGGATTGGTGAGAGCAAGTCTTCCTAGGGAAGGTGCCCGGGCATGTGTTTCTGGGACTCCCTCCCCAGTCCGGGAGGCTGCGGAGGTGAGCGCAGAACTGTCAGGTCTTTGTGTGAAGCTAATTAGGGTGATTCCAGATAAGACCTTTTGCCTAGGTTTTCTGATTTATGCACATACTCAAATTGCACAGAATGCCTGCTTGAGACAAAAAAGGATCACCCTTCAAGTTCACTGTGTAATCCTCAGAGAACAACATATACCACTGAAGCCTGAGCCACACATGAGCAACGGCTGAGTGTCATGATTGTTAGAAATGATCTCCTCTCCTTTATTTCCACATTCAAATAAAAAGTTTTGATATATTTGGGCTGGTGAAAGAAAGCCACAGTATATATAAAGAAAATTATAGTAAGTTTAAAAAGATATGGTCTTAGTGTTTGGAAAAGCAGTTGTGGATTGATTCCTTGGCTTAATTATCCAAGCGATCGAAGTTCTGGGTTTGAAACTCCTGGAAGTCCTCTGGGATGGTATCTGCAACAAGAACAGGCATGGGGGTGGTTAGAAAGGACCCTTCCACCCTGGAATCCTGGTCCATCAGATGCTGTGTAAGCCTCCTATAGGGGGTGCTATCAGCCTGCTCAAGGAACCTCACAAGGCCCACAGCCATTTCCTACTTTAGGCTCTTTGCAAATTATTGGTTTAAAATCCAGCAGTGCTCGTTCACAGGTCTAAAGAAAATCGGCAGACAGTAGCTTTTCAGTTTATGGTATGTTTGAGCCATATGAAATAAAGGTGGCCTGTAAATTAACCCTGACTTAATTCTCACTGAACCCCACACTCTAAACCATGCAGTGAAATTCTGTGGGTCTCTTCCATATCTAGAAGATAGGAAAAAATGAGGTCAACTTTTTACTTCTGTTACACAGGGACTGTTGTTGTTAGGTGCCTTCGAGTTGGTGTCTGATGCATAGCAACCCTATGTACAACAGGTGAAACACTATTATCAGTGCTTCTCTGCTATTCATAGGGTTTTCAATGACTGTTTTTTGGGAGCAGATTGCTGGGTCCTTCTCCCAATGCAGGGACTATCAAATTTTAATGAGCATGTAGCATGGTCTTTGGGCTTTTGAGGGGAAAGCGTGCTATAAAAATAAGGTTGCCTCATCTGATTAATTCTAGTAATAATATTGTACAGTAGTAAGAATGTACATTACCATTGCAGCGATACTTGAGGTTGGACCAGATGATGTTTTCTTGAGAGAAGCAGAAAACGCCAAGTCGGCCTCCACGCATGGTGGTGTCAATGGTGACCCCAGAGTCAGCTACCAACTCGGAGCCTTCATAAAATCGAACCCTGCAGACAACACAGGCAGAATGGGTCTCTGTGAAATCCAGCCCTGGGGAAAGTTCCCATAGTGAGACCAGGGACCTACTTCTTATTTATACATCTGCCTCTTCACTCTGACACTCTGTTTCCCACTGATCTGGATCATGTTCTAGCTGGTTCCTTTCGCTATGAGATCAGAAGCCCCTTGCTGGCAGGGACTACATGTCCGTGTTTCCCCCCTTTTTCTTCCAAAAGGTCCAACACAATGTTGGGCACCCAGTGAACTTGATAGGTACTTGCTGATGAGTTAGAAAGAAACAGCCTGATGTGGATGAGAGGCTTTGTGACTCATCGTCTTGTGGGTTACCTTGTCTAGATACCGTGCTTGGGACTTCTGTTCTTTCTTAGGTCTAGTTTATGCCACTTGGTGGACTCCCAGAGCCACGATTCTCAACAGGAGACAGCACCCAGTAAGCAGCTTTAGACATCTGTGGGAGCACTTTTGGTTGGCACTGTGGATTGCACGACAGAAGCCAGGGATGCTAGATGGCTTAGAATGCCCTGGAGAGGAGACCTAAAGCATGTTCTGCACCCTGTACACTTTTGGAGGGTTTCTCCAGACCCGTGGGAAAGGGAAGAGCATGTTTATAAATGACGGGGCCAGGAGCCTGCCTCCCTCTTATTGGTGAAAATTAAGTGTAGTCTGGACCTATTTAATGTAAACTGCATTTTTTCAGGGTAAATTGGGAAACTACTGAATACTTTGTTTTGTTTGAAAGTTAAAAACTGTTCACCATTTTAGAACTTCCTAATATTGTTGGTAACACCATTGTAAGTTTTTGTTGTGGTGGTGGTACTGAGGGTCGAACCCAGGACCTCGCACTTGCATGCTTTGCAAGTGCTGTACCACTGAGCTGCACCCCAAGTCCATTTTTTACTTTTTGAGACAGGGTCTCACTAAATTACGCAAACTGCCTTTGGTCTCGAACTTGCAATCCTCCTGCCTTTGTCTCCCCAGCTGCTGGGATTACAGGCATGCGCCACCGCGCCCGGCTCCCACCATTGTAATTTTTAAGTCACTGACTCATCAGTCTGTATTTGAATGTCACCTTCATGGTGATTCTAGGTATGGATGCAAGTGTCTCTTTCATTTTGTCTTCTGGTATGGTTGTAGCCAAGCATCTGCATTACTCTATTGTATATTAATTTATTCTTATTTATATAATATATTGTTAGGGCTCAGATTGATTTTTCTAAAATTATATATGTAGGTGGGTTATGTTTTCTGTGATTTCATTTTGAGACAGAAGAGGGGGGTATTTCAAAATATTTGTCATAAAAAAAGGTCTTTATGTTGGGTGTGGTGGTGCACACCTGTAATCCTGGCCCTACTCACCAGCTTGAGGCTGGTCTGGGCTACACAGTGAGACCCTGTCTGGGAAAAAAGTAGGACTTGGGGGCTTTGGGCTTAATAGGCCTGAGGACATGATCAGGCAGATTCTTATGGTGAGGCAAAGTACATTTGACATATGTCACAGAGAAGAACAGAATGTGAATTAGCTCTTGTAACTTTCTTGTTGCCACTAGGCTGCTTTCCTGCCCTGGTGAGGAAATGCAATCTGTTGTTGTTGTCAGGTGCTGTGGAGTTGTCTCCGACTCATAGCGACCCTCATAAGGTTTTCAATGGCTGATTGTTTCAGGATTAATGCAATCCTACCCTCCCTAAATGTACTGCATAAGCTGGCATGGGTGTTGATCTGCAAGTTGGAGGAATGAAGAAGTATGCACATGGGCTAAATTTCAAAGATGTTGTCCTAAGCTGTCCTAACTCCCAAGTCTAGTTAAAACAAATGGCCCTATCAAGAAATAAGGCAGATCGCATTGGCCCACATGATGAATGGTTTGTGCTGCATACAGAATAGGCAGGGCATTGTGCTGGGCACTGGGGAGACTGAGGTGAAAAAAAGACACAGGTGCTGTCCTCATGGAGTTCATGACCTTGTAGGGGAGACAGACTGAAACTCCGTGCACTTAGTGAAAACTATATTTACACTAGGAAAGGATCATACAGGGCCCAGAGGTGTCTTGGGAAGGTGTGAGGGGGGGCTTTGGCCCTACATCCTACATTACACAGGCAGCAAGTGCTCCCAGGTTTCCCTCAGGGCATGGCCCAAGGGCCCAGCTACTCAGGTGCACAGAGTTCCCCATGACTGAGGCCTCCCCCCAAGTGCCCTGGCTTCCCACCATAGTCCTATTGTCCAGGGGTCAGTTGAGCCTGTATCTCCCCCCCCATTTTTTGCAGTACTTGGGGGTTGAATCCAGGGTCTTGCACATGCTTATGCAAATGCTCTGCCACTAGGCTGCACCCCTAGCCCAATTTTCTATTTTTTTAATCTTGAGACAGGGTCTCACTAAATTATGCAGGCTGCCTCTGGCCTCACGTTTGTGATCCTCCTGCCTCCACTTCCTGAGTTTTCAAGAGTACAGGCACCATGACTGGTTCATCCCCTACTTTTTTGGGGAGCCATGGCCTGAGGTGGTGGAAGTCCTGGCAAGTTCCTGAGTGCTATCTGAGGTCAGGACCGCTCAGGGAAGTGAAGGCTCTGGGCTGCAGCATAGAGCGTGCACTCAGTTTCTATTATAAAGCCAGTGGAAGGGCCCTCGGCCTACCTGATGTAGCCCACCTGGGGCCTGTGCTGCAGAAACCAGCGGTAGGACACCTTGTCCTTCCAGCCCACGTTCCGGGAGTCCTTCCACAGCAGCCTGACCTGGTCGCTGGTGTCCCCTGTGTGCCACAGGGAGTTCCGGAGATGCTCCCCAGGGCCTGTCTTAGACTTCACGGCCTGGGCAAGGGCATGAGCAAGGTGTTAACAGGACACAAAGACCACCCTTCTGGCTTCCTGCATCTGAGGCGATGGCATGGTTGTGAATTCAGGATTACAGTTACACTGCCTTGCATTAGACCAGAGCATATAAAACTTTAATGTCATTTCTACTGAGGCCACCCCCATCCCCTTAGAAGCAAGCAGTGAACAGTACTGAAGCCCTCATTCCTGCCACAAGCTCACTGCTCCCCACACTTGCCCAGTGAGGGCTTCTACCAAATGCCTGGCTGCTGAAGTCTCCTCCTGCCCTAGCAGGGGGGCTGAGGCAGCCCCATCATTCCTGCACACAGGTGACTTCATTGATGATACACATCAGCCAGTCTCCAACATGGTGTGCCCTAAATGCACCCTAAACTTTCTCCACCTCTCTGACCTCACACAGGCCAAAGCTTCCAGCACAAGAGCCATCCAGAGATCCGAATGCAGCTGGTACATCGGAAGGAGGCAAGGCCAGCTGGGGCTCAGCTCTAGGCTTCCCTGACTTGAACATCAGCATGAATGTATGAGTTTCTTAGATTATCGAGGGCCATTTGGGAGAGCTCAGAATGTAAAGGAGGGTGGTGGGTCCAAAGAAAAGGGAGGTGAGGGGCTTTAGATCACCCATACCTTGAGCTGGATGCCAGGTTCCGCCACAGCTCGGAATGGCGTGGCTTGCCAGTACGTCTGTTCTGTCTGCTTCCACATAACCACATAGAAGCTGGAACTGTCTTGGTAACCAAAGATAAAGCCTGCGTAGTCATCATCTGTCTGGGTATTTACGTGGAAGGTCCCTTCGAAGTCAACTCCATTAAAAGCCGTGTACCCTGTGGAGATGAGATATGATGAAAAAAATAGATGACCCATGCTAGCAGCTGGCAGAATTCTACAAGAGCAGATGCTGAGGCCCCGGACGTACCCACTGCCAGGCCAGGGTCGCTGTTCATGGTCTGCACAATCTCCATGCCCTGTGGAGAGAGGTGAGGGCCAAGTGAACTCAGGGAAGCCCAGAACTTCAGGTACAGGAGTGGCTGGCAGTGATGTCTGACCTCCTGTAAAGACTTTGCTGTCTGGGTAGTTGCTCTATCCTGTTATGTGCTCAAAGAAAGCACATACTGGTAGCGGAGGCTTAAATAAAGCTCAGTGCTGCACAGAAATAACTTAGCTAAGACTGTCACTTAAGCTGATTCAATAAACCCCTATTTGGGGAAACATAGGACATATACTTCTAATGACTATGATTTGCTCTGTGACTCTAGAAAATCTACACAGCCTCTCTGCCTTCATTACACAATGAGGAATCACAACAGGACGCCATGTGTTGGAGAATTCAGGAACATGGCTGTAGGGTCAGGCCGCCCATTCCAGTTCCAGCCATCTGAGCCACTTACTATAGGGCCACCATGAGCAATTGCTGAAGATTTATAAGGCTTGATCTCATCGTCTGTACAATGGGCAGAATAAAGGACTTTGTCTCAGGGCTACTGTGAAGAACACATGCCACGTGACACAGGGCCTGGCTCACGATCAGCACCCCACACGCTGCCTGCTGCTATCAGAAGGGTTTTTGTTGAGAAGCAAAGTGGAGCAGTGGCTGATGGTGTGGCTCCCACCTGGTTCAGGACCACCCAGTTGGGGTCTATCTGAGCATCCCCTTCGGGATCCAGGACCACAGTTTGGTAGGCTCTGAAGTCGGTCAGGGTGATCTCCGCATTCTCTGGGCAGACATCGATGCGGTCGATGACCTGGTCCTGGTCAAAATCAGTCTCACAGATGTCTCCTATCCCATCACCTGAGCGGGTGGAGAAGGGGGACAGGAGCTCAAACATGCCCAGGCCCACTGCTCTTTGGCAGAGAGAGGCCTGGCCAACGACTCCTCAAGCCCAAGCTCCTCCCTCCTGGGCATGGTTTTTACCAGAGTCCAGAGAGAAGCCCTGGGCCTAGTCCTGTCTGGGTTAGCCCACACCCCCTCTGAGAGCTCTCATGATGGACACCCAGTCCAGCCTTCAGTTTCCACCCAGAGTGTCTTGAAAACCAATTTGAATAGTTCTGCTCTGCTGTGTCCCCAGGATGTTCTTACTATGTACAGTTGTGTTCACCAATGGATGGGTCTTAAGCCTGACCTTCCATAAGCAAATGTCTACAGACCTTTCTGGATTATAATGTGCACAGAGTGGGGAAAATTATTTTGCCACCAGAATCTCTCTAAAACTAACTTCTGGTGGCCTCTAGGCTGAGTATAGCCCACAGGTACATTGTGGTTATCTGACACAACCTTTGACACATTTGAATTGGCATCATTGGTGAGGAGCCCTCTCCAGGTCACCACAGGCCTCGCTACCTCCTGCTGTCTCACTTCTCGCTTGGCACACAGGGCTTCTTACCAGCCAGGCCCCTGCAGGCATCTGAGTTTGTGAACCCAGCCTGTGCCACTTTTGCCGTGCCCTTCTCTCTGCCCAGCTCCTTTCCTGGGACTCCTAGTGGACAGTGGGGTGGCTTTCCAGGCCCCGTAGGGACTGAGCTGTAGCAGGTGGCCGGCCCTGCTCTGTGTGATCTCATCCCAGGGCTGCTAAGGAAGATGCAAAGCGGATCAGCTGTGACGGAGCTGGGGACCATTGTCTACCAGAAGCTGACTGTCCCCATGTGCTGCCGCTGTGCAGAGAAGCTGGGCTTGAACCAGCAGGGGATGGGAGGGGGAAAGCTAGGGATGCTCCAAGGCTCCAGTCCCCTGGGCAGAGGCTGCTTACGGTTGCTATCCTCCTGGGCTGGGTTGGGGACCAGCCGGCAGTTGTCTGGGCCAGGGGGCACCAGGTCTGGGATGCCATCATTATCGTCATCATCGTCACACTCATCGCCAATTCCGTCCTTATCAGTGTCCAGCTGGGCACTGTTAATGACGGTGGGGCAGTTGTCTGTGCTGTCCTGATGGCCATCTCCATCGCTGAGGAGAAAAGGCACAGTTCAGCAGGAGATGGGAATGTCGCTCTCAGGAAGGACTTTTACCACTGTTGGTTTTTATCAAACCCACTGGGGTGGTCTCAGTGGACAAGGCTACCCCATGGGCCTCAGGGGCTGGGGTTTAGCTCAGATGGTGGAGTGCTGTTCTGTGCTCTCTGAGGCCCTGGGTTTGATCCCTAGCAGCACAAAAATGGGAGAAGGACCTGGCAGCCCACTCCTGAAACAATCCTGAAAAACAATCAGCATTGAAAATCCTACGAATTAAGTATACAGAGTCTCTATGAGTCAGACCCAACTCGATGGCACCTAACAACAACAAGATGGGCCTCAGAGGTGATTTTCCCACTTCTTCATCTTGAAAAAGTGAGTTGCTTCCTACTCAAGAAGATAAGAGTTTAGTTCTGTGATTTGTCACCAGAGGCTCCTGTCAGTCCCTGGGGACAGCTATATAATACCCGACTTAGAAGACATGTGAAGGGCAGAGAGTGCCAGCCAGCCAGCCCTGTGTGAGTCCTGCCTCAGCCACCCACAAGCGGGTGACTTCAAGCATGATACTGCACCTCTGTAGCTCACTGTCTTTGTCTATAGAGGGGATAATGACAATATCTCCCTCAGAGGGTTTCTATGAAGATTAGATGATTAAATGATGAGCATTTGGTACACTAAATTTTAATACATGAAAAGAAAAGAACTTCCTTAACTGCCTAGCTCTTAGGAGGAAGTCCTAAGGGTTTTCTGTGACATTAATCTCCACAATCCCTGGCTTCAGACCTGAATTCCATGGCATGGGGAGACTGGCAGAGAAGAGGGCTTCCTGTCCTGAGAGGTGGGCATGAGGGCAGTGCCCAAAGCCTCTCTAAAGGACGTCTCAGGACTCTCGGTGTCTGTTTAGCTGACTTTTCCTCTTGCCAGGCTGAAGAGCCACCTGAAGGTGAGTCTGTGCTGTCCCCCAGCAATTCCAAGTCTGCTGAGACCTCCTGTGGCTGCTCAGGGGCCGAGGAGATTCTTCTTTCACCCTACTCTGCCTGCGGCCTGTTGCAGCCAGGAAATGCCCCCATCCACTCAGGGAGAGGACACGGAAGGGAAGCTAGGGACAAGTCTGTGCCCTTCGGGCCACACGTTGCAGATGGCTACAGGGGAACAGAAGGGGCCTGGAGAAAGTGAGTCCAACCTCGACAAGTGAAAGACTGTACCTCCAATGGCAGAATTGCTGCACATGCAGCAGGCTGCTTTTTATAACAGAGCACTGAACTGTTTCTACTTAGCAACCATCCTATAGAGCCCGAACATTTGATGCAAAAATAAGCAGCGCTGCCCTCCTCTCCAAGGTTCAACTTGGTGGGAATTAAAATGTGGCAGAATGAGTCATTTGTTTTAGGCAAATATCTAGAGGTTGATGGGATAGGATATTTTAGAACTTTCTATAGATGGCAATCAGAGTACAGGATGACCTGCAACAGGGAACACTGCTTGATGCACATCATTTAGGGTAGTTGTCAGAGTGCCCGTCCCACCTGCTCTGAAATGGACAGAGACATCTGACGTCAGAATCTGTCGCTGACTTGCCTCTCCTGTTCTGTGATACCAATAATAACACAGCTGCTATTTGCTTCATGTCACCTGAGGGCTAGCACTACATCGGGAGCTTTACTTACATTTTCTTGAATTATCACCATACCCTATGCTTTAGTTCTCGTTGTTAGGTGCCATCACATCAGGTCCAACTCATAGCAACCCTATCTACAACAGAGCAAAACACTGCCATACACTGTGCCATGCACCCAATCTTTTTATGTTTGAGGCAATTGTTGCAGTCACTGAACTTCTTATTTTGAGTCATGCCACATCAGCAAGTGGAGGTTCTAGGGGCTTTACTCCATTCTCATTATTAAGGTCGATTCTACTTTGAGGAGGCAACTTTTCCCCAGTCATTTCTTAAATGCCTTCCAGCTTGAGGAACTCATTTTCGGGCACTATATTTGACAGTGTTTCTCTGCTACTCATAGAGCAGTGGCTAATTGTTTTGGCAGTGGGCTGCTGGGTCCTTCTCCCTAGTCTATCTTAGTCTGGAAGCTCAGCTGACACCTGTCCACCATGGGTGGCCCAGCTGGTATCTGAAATCCCAGTGTCATAACTTTCAGCATCACAGCAACATGCAAGTCCCTACAGCATGACAACTGACAGACACATGGGGGATCTCTGCTTTGCAGATGAAGATATTGAGACTCTAAGAGATTGAGGAAATATTAAGATCACTTGATTGGTATGCGCCTGGAAGCAATGACATGGAGCATAATGATGGAGGTGGGACCTCATAGAAGTTGTCCTTGAGCAAGGCTGGGTGGAGAAGTGAGTGTGCAGGGTAACTGAGTCTCTGATCCAGGTGCTGGAAGAGAAACTCTGTCTCTCCTTGTTTTGCCTTTGGGGATCCTTGCCCACTTACTCCTGTCCTGACTGCCTCTCTAAGAATTCCTGAAGGAGAGGCTAGGTGTGGTGGCGCACGCCTGTAATCCCAGAAGCAGGGGAGGCAGAGGCAGGAGGATCGCAAGATTGACACCAGAGGCAGTCCGCGCAATTTAGCAAGACACCGTCTCAAAAAGTAAAAAAAATGGGCTGGGGGTGCAGCTCAGTGGTCTAGCACTTGCAAAGCATGCAGGCCCTAAGGCCTGCAAAGCATGTGAGGCCCTGAGTTCAACCCCTAGTACCGCAAAAAAAAAAAAAAAAAAAAAAAAAAAAAAAAAAAAAAAAAAAAAAAAAAAAAAAAAAAAAAAAAAAAAAAAAAGAAAAGAAAAGAATTCCCCAAGGAGAGAAAGAGTTAGAGCCTTGAATTGCAGATATCTGTAGGGTTGAGTGGCACATGGTTATGTTTTTTATGACGTTCCTACAACACTTGATTCAGCCCTGGTCCTTGTGCTCTCGTGCATGTGCTCGCATGGGGATCAAATCCATGGCCTTACAGATGCTAGACAAGTGCTCTGCTACTGAGCCTATGCCCCCAGCCATCCCACAGGACTCCATCACATTGCTCTGAGAGGGTTGGCAAAATTATCTCACATAGGACATTTCCACTCAGATAAGTGAATGAAAACAATTTCAAAGATAATGAAATAGTAGTGATCCCTCAGCAAACTGACAATCTGCTCTTTGGGATAATGAAGTTTTCCTGAAATGAAAGAATATAACAATAAAAGCTAATATCTATTGAGTGCTATGTATACAACAGAAATAATGATAAGCATATTTCATGGATTAACTGAATCTTCTCAACAGCCCTATATCTGCTGCCATCCCCATGTTACTGATGAGAAAATAGAGAGACCAGGTAATTGAGCTAAGGGGGGCTGGCTTGTAAGAGGATTTGTACATTGCTGTCTCCCCGTGGAGCCCATCTGCAAAGCATGATGCTGGATGCTGCACTGCCTTTCTTGCAATACAGCTCACTTGCTGGCCTGTCTAGTGGCCTTCGGACACCATCAACCCTAAACAAAATATTCAGAGACGTATGGTGCCCTTGACCAGAGGCAAAGATACTGACCCACCAGCAGCCTAAAGCATGGTATCAACAGAAAGCCCTGAAAATTAAAACTCCAGATTTTTGCATCTGCCTCTCTATAGCTGGGACATGTGCCATACCTGTCTTGATTGGTGTCACAGGAGTCCCCAACCAGATCATTATCCACATCAGACTGCAAAGAGAACAGAACATGTTGTTTATCCCTGGGCCTGCACATACAGAATGTTCCAGAGAAGGCAGACCTGGCCCATCATCACTGGATTTCAGGAATTATTTCTCTGGAACCAGGGTGGAACAAAACTGCAAAAGGACAACACCATATTGGTGTAGGCACAATGCTGATTTTTCAAAAAAGCCTTCTAAAATATCAAGCTTCGTGGAGGGGCTGCCTACACAACAGCTGAGCGGATTGAGAAGGGTGCTGGGGTAGCATGGTGGCAGGGACAGACGTGGTGCTCTGGCATGGGTCGGAAGGGAGCCAGCCACAGACATGGGCACAAAGCAAATTGACTTTGCTGTGCTTCTGCATTTAGGAATTGAGCCAAAATGGGGAGTGAGTCACAGAGCTCAATAATGACTCTTGTCTCTCAGGGCTTCAGCAACAAATGGCACATCATGCCCAATGATCCATTCAGCCAGGGGGTAAGAAGGGAAATGCAGTGTGTCGCTGACTGAACTCACTCTGAAATGTGCACACATAGGCTATGTAGGGGCCTGGGGACTAGAGGGACATGTGGTTAGGCTTCCATGTTGCCTTTTTCTTTTAATGGGAAAAACAGTTTGGGACAGCATTAAGCTCATGTTACTAATGCCATTGGTGATCTACAGTTGTGAGATTAGGTCCCAGGGGCCTCAGAAGTCCCTGTCCAGACTCCTGTAGTGTGTGGCCCATCATCCTCAGTGTAATGTGTGTCATTTCTCCACCTGTGCTTTATTACCTATGTGGCAATGGCAAAGAACTGCCCAACAGGCTCTGCTGTGTTTTTCTGGACATTGGTCTTAAATGAGTCTTCACATCAGGGAGTTCAGCCTCGAATTTGGATTCCCTTGTGTCCTACTAACCTGGTTAGGGTTGCTGATATCAGGACAACTGTCACAGGTATCCCCCACACCGTCACCATCCCTGTCCCGTTGGTCGCGGTTGGAAACTTTTGGACAGTTGTCCAAAATGTTTTTTATTCCTGCAAGAACAGAATGGTTCGTTGGTTCAGAGGAAAATCACTGACTGGGATGGAACACACTGACTTCTGGGCTGCTACAGAAGTCAGGCCTGGGGTCACTTACTCCTGCAGGGGCTGTTGTCACATAGCCGCTACCTTTCTTAGCAGTTATCCGGAGGTAACTTCAAAGGAAGGATCCCGGGAGACTTAAGGATAAACAGCTCTCCCAGGCAATTATCCACTGAATTCTAATTTGTCTAGGATAACAAGGGCTGCAACCATGACCCTTGACAGAAAGGGAGTCATGGTGGCTAAGTGGGCTGACCCTTGGAGATGGAGAATCTTGTAGGTGTCTGGGCTATGACTGCGACTCAAGGGCTCTGGGCACTGGTGTGCTGAAGCCAGGCCCACTGAATCCTTTTTGCCTTAATTTTGTGTTCAATGACATCTTATTGGTAGCCTGAAATTAATGCTGAAGGGAGTAGCAATATTGTGGAAACTGACAGATGCTACAAGGGAGGGCTGCCTTTTGTATGTTTTGTTGAGCTGGTTTGCCACTGTAGCACTGGATCAGGGTCATCAGCTGGGATCTCAGAAGGTGAAGCCATGTTTTACGGGGGTGTGGATATTCTGGAATGGTATGTATATGTGTGTGTTTGGGGTGGGCGGCATTTCTAAAAGAGTTTTCCTCCAGGACCCTGTGATGTGTTTTGTTTTCTAGAAACTGTCAGGTCCCAGGTTATCCTTAATGATAGTCATCTATATACTATGGGAGTCACACAGAATCAGACATTCTCCTTCAAGTCCAATGGGGCTCCAGAACCGAAAAGCTCTGGGGGATGCCCTCATATGGACCTCACATAAAATGCCTGGGTGGGGTCCCTGGAGCTGGGCAGTGCACCCCCATTGTCTCCACAGCCCTGCCCAGATCAAGGAAGGGCTGGCCAGACCTCTCTGGAGACGCGTGGCTCTGGGTGGAGCCTGCCCTGGCCGGGGTAGCCTATGACCCTGCCCAAAGCCCAGTTCTCCACCTCCACATCTCTCACACATAAAAAGCAGTGGAGGCTGGGGAGAGGGGTGAGAGCTATGACCTGGGAAGGCAGATGCCCTGCAGGGACCTAGCCCTGATATGACACTGCCAAAAAGGATTCTTACAGGATTTCTAACAGTGGTATAGGGTCCCCGAAACATCCAGGGTTATTAAATAGGGGTGCAGGCTGTGGGGTCTCTGTCCACAGAAACAAGTCAGCCTTGGGACCCGAGACAAGGCTGCAGAGAACCCCAGGATGGGGAGGCCCTGAGTCAGCAGGTCCACTTCAACTCTTGACTGAGGACAAGGGCAAAAGGACAAACAAATCCCAGACAAAAGACAGAACAAAGCAAACCCACCATCCCCATCCATGTCATCGTCACAGGCGTCTCCTTTTCCATCCCCGTCCGTGTCTCTCTGGTCATTATTTAGAACCATCTGGCAGTTGTCACAGGCATCCCCAAAGATATCTTTATCACTGTTCATTTGGTCCACATTGTAAGTAAGAACACAGTTGTCCTAAAAGATGAGAAGATGGGACACTTATTCAGACTGTACTGAATCCACCTTCCCTACCATTCTGAGGCCTGCAGCCATACCATTGTGGCTTCTGATCCCATCAGATCTCAAAAGCTAAGCAGGGACATGGCTAGTACTTGGATGGGAGACCACCTGGGAACACCAGGTGCTATAGGTTTGGGAGAAGGACCTCACAACCCACTCCCAAAAAACAATCAGCCATTGAAAACCCTATGAATAGCAGAGAAGCACTGACAATACTGTTTTGCCTGTTGTACATAAGGTCGCTATGAGTCGGATACCCACTCAATGGCACCTATCAACAACAACTGTTCTGAGGGGTCAGAACTCTAGGGGTCCAAGTCCATCAGATTTTTATTTTATTTTATTTCATTTTTATTTTATTGTATTTGTGGTACTGGAGGTTGAACCCAGGGCCTCACACATGCTCTGCAAGTGCTCTATTGCTGAGCTGTATCCCAGCCTATTTTTTACTTTTTATTTTGAGACAAGGTCTCAGTAAGTTATGAAGACTGCCTCTGGCCTTGAACTTGGGATCCTCCTGCCTCTGCCTCCCAAGTCACTGGGATTACAGGTGTGTGGCACCATGCCCAGCCTTTGGATTTATGTTTTAAACACTTGTGAGTTGTACAGAATAAATTGCAGTGCTGTGGGAATGCAGGTATCGAGGTTGACATTGGGGATGATCATTATAAATAGTTGACTTCTTCCATCATCCTGGTGTGTGGCAGTTCACAAGCCCTCCCCACAGAGCAGGTACCTGCTCATTAGGGATCCCATCTCCGTCTGCGTCCTCATCGCAAGCATCTCCAATGCCATCTCCATCTGCATCTTCCTGGCCAGAGTTTGGCACGTACCTGCAATTGTCCTAAGGGGAGAAACATCTCAGAGTGCCATACTACACATTGGTTTTATGTTAAAAATGATTTCTGATATTTTTTTTTCTGGTACTTGGGGTTGAACACAGGGCCTCATACATACTTTGCAAGCACTTTACCACTGAGCTGCACCCCCAGTCCATTTTTTATCTTTAGACAAGGTCTTGCTAAGTTATGCAGGCTGCCTCTGACCTCGAATATGGGTTCCTCCTGTCTCTGCCTTCTGCGTCTCTGGGATTACAGACATGCGTCACCACGCCCAGCTGATTTCTGACTTCTGACTGCTTGTGGCTGCCTATCCTTACTGTTGCTGGCTGTTTGGCTTCATTTGAGACGCAGGTATTTCAAAAATTCAACTTTTAGATGGGACCTGCAGAGCCTCTCCCCCATGTAAGATGTAGCTCTGGAGAGCCACAGTATGTATGTACTTTTCCCCCCTGCTTGCCCTCTTTACCTTCTTGCAGTTCCTGGCAGAGCATGGCAGTTCTTCGTCAGGGTAACTGTCGATGTCCACATCCTTTCCACAGACATAACCATCGCCAGCCCAACCAACGCCACACTGTGAAGGGAGAGCCCATTAGAGCCAGGGAAGCCAAGTGTGGCTGATAAGGTTCTCTGCTCCTGTGTGTGTATCCCCAAGGCAGGGCCTGAAGCCTGATAGTCTGGTTGAGTGGCATTTAACAACTGTTTAATTGTATTTGGCTCCAAATTCAAAAGTCCCAAAGGGAGATGGGTCTGCAGCCATAGCACCCTGGCATCTGATCCTGCTTGATTGTCAGTCCTGGTTAGTCCTTGGATAGGAGACTGCCTAGGAATACCAGGTGCTGCAGGCTAGGGAGGAGGACCTGGAAAATCCATTCTCGAAACAATCTGCCATTGAAAACTCTACGAATAGCAGAGAAGCAGTGAAATAGTGCCAGGCATGGCACAGTGTCTGGGAGTGTTTCGTTCTGTTGTACACAGGGTTGCTATGAGTTGGACCCCACTCAACCGCACCTAATAACAACAACAACAACAACAACAAAAACAACGAGAGATAGAGAGTGAAGATGTTCCTTCTGGCCCCTGTTCTCAAGGCTCAGGCAATGAAAGCAACGCACTCCCACGTGTACTGTCAGGGACTGCACAAACAAACAAATGTATACCTGCTTTTTCTCCTTTTATTCAATCAGTAGCACACATCTGTATGTATTCAGTGTTCTACATCTTTTTTTTTTTTGGAGGTCTTTCCATATCACTCCATCAGTGTGTATTGAATGTGCCTTAATTCATTCAACCAGTTTTCCATGGATGGGTGTCAGGTGTCTAACAGGTTTCCCACTGCTCACAATGCTGCCACAGATAACTCTAGTGCAGCTGTCATTCTGCATGTGTGCTAGTTTCATTGCACGGAGTTCCTGGTTTCAAGGGTGTCTGTTTTTGTAATTCGGGGTTAAGCACTCACAGGTTGTTTAATTTATTCTCTGCTGGAAATGAAGAGTGAGTGAGTGGGTAGAGTAGCGCCTGTGGACTTTCCTGATCATTCTTCAGCCATAGGGATATCTTCTGGGGAAATTTTCACCAAGGGAGGGACCTGCCAAGGTGCTTTCTCTCTATTCATATCCTTTTCTTTAAACAGAAGGTGGTTCTCACAGGTGCGGCGTGGGGTCTATGTGTCTCTACCTCCCTGGAGATGTCCACCCCAGCATCCTGCTGCCTTTGAAGCTGAGAGCAAGATTTCACTGTCAGCAGAACAGGCATGAAGATAACAGTTCTTCTAAACCAGATTCTTTATGATCATTGTCCCCTGAGCTACTATGATGCTGCAAGGTCATCATTACTTTTTTTTTTTTTTTTTTTGGCAAAACTGAGGATTTGAACCCAGGGCTTCACACATGCTAGGCAAGTGCTCTATCACTGAGCTGTACCCCATACCCCTTTTTACTTTTTATTTTGAGACAGGGTCTCACTAAGTTGCACAGGCTCTCTGTGGCCTTGAACTCTCAATCCTCCTGCCTCAGCCTCCTGAGTTGCTGGGAGTTGCTGGGATTCCAGCAGGCATATGCCGTGGTACTTGGCTCATTATCCTTTTCAGAAAAGCCAAGTAAGCTCATCATGGTGCCCTGCCCAGGCTGTCAGAGCTGGGAAACTTGACCTCAAGACCATTCCTTTCCAGTGACTCTTGTCATTTATATGTGGTTAATGTGCACTTTGAGTTCTCCCTCTGACAATGTGTATCTGAGGGGGCCTAGTGAAAGGAAGACAGGTGCACCGAGGAGACAGGAGGCCCTTCCACCAGGGTGCTGGGTGTGGGATCAGGCCTGGGAATCAGCTCAGGCACAGGTGAGCTTCCCTGCAGGACAGGGGAAGGAATAGGCACAAATGGGATGTGGAAAGCAATGGAATCTGAAAGGTAAGGTGAGGAAAAGTGGACCTGGGAAGGAAGTAAAAGGAGACAATTGGGAGAGAAAGAATCTGAGGAGAAGAGGCAGAGCAGAAGGGAAGGAAACTTGATGCAAGTCCATGTGAAATCTCCTGGCCCCTCTAGTCACAATGAGGGGCTTTCAGGCCTTCCTCATTGTACCCTGCCTGTTCTTGTCATCTGTGCAGCCAGAGCCAGCGGGCAGGGTGCCAGAGACCCCTCCCAGAACACCCATCCCTCCTCAATGGCTTCAGCAGAGCCTTCAGAAGGCCTGGAAAGTTTAGCCAGGGGGTCTGGTCCTCAACTCATTTTAATGAGGAAAAAATTTCCTCTAGGAACAAATACATTTTTAATGAGCCATTTCCTGGCATATTAAATTATTTTAGTAGTCACACTGAGTTTATTAATTCTTTACCATCTGTCATTGTGCCTTACTACAAATTCAAAAACATATTAAGAGCCCCATCACCCACCATCCCAGGGGAGTTGTCAATTTGTTCACCGAAAATGAGGATTTAAACATGGAAATACACTTGCTTCTTAATGACTATTTTTTGGTAATAAACATGCCCAACCAATGGGAATTAGGAAGATCACTGGGGTTTTTTCCCCTATGACACAGCACATTCTTTCATCCTGACCTTGTTCCAGAATACTGGTACTGCCAGGAAGGCTGGCTTTAGTATAGTTATTCCTTTTATGCATTTTGACTCTTCTTATTTTCCCCATTTGAAAAGTAATATGCTCATTGTAGCAGAGTATCCAGGCATAAAGATAAAGAAAGGTAAGTTCGAGGTGGGAAGAAGTGGGAAGTTCTCCTGGAATCCATGCTGCTCGAGGGGATCACTGTGAACCTGGACCCCCAGACTGCCTGGTGCCCCGAAGCGAGCAGCTGAAGTCACTGCGTTGTCAGTGCCTTCAGTCCCAGAGGACTCTGGATCCTGGGATTTGGGAATGGGTGGTGGGAAGAAGCTGGCTTCTCCTCAAAGGGCTCCCTACAGGCTCGGCCTGAGGCCCATGTCAGGCTGTGGCTGCTCTGTTCCCTGCCCAGCCTCCTCCTGCCCAAAGTGGCTCCAGGGCTGGGCAATGGACTGGGAGAATGATGGTTCACTGTGCAGTCCCTGCACTGGGCTTAACGTGGGGTGCCATCACCCCCTTCCACTCACCTGTAGGAAGCAGGAAGTTTCTGAGGGTTTACCACAGGGCCCCACCCCCGCACATTGTCCCATCCTCTGGACTGTCAGGTCAGATGGACACTGCATGTCTTATGGGTGAGGACAGGTAGAAATGAAGCAGGTATGGGTGCACAGTATACAAACAAGTGGGCAAGAGGGAAGGAGGCTGCTTCATCTCTCTGTTGCTGGCTTCTTGGGCCTTTCCATAGAGGGTGGTGGGAGCTGAGGCTCCACCAGGGGCCTCACCATCCAGGTACCCAAGTGGATGGTGGCGCCCCACAGCTGAGAGAGAGAGAGAGAAAGGCAATGAAAGGTCAGAGGGACTTCAGACTGCTCCCCACAAACCCAACTGACCCTGTTACTATGAGATTCTGCCTTCACCTTGACTGCAACCTTTCCATTTTGGAACACTTTTACCCTGGCACAAAGAGAAACTGGGTAGGGGTAGAGTTTAAAATATAAGAGGAAAAATGATAAAATAACTAACTTACCACACAGGTCACATCCCCCTGCTTCTCTTCAATGCACTGTGCGTTCACACTGCAAGGGTTCAGTCCTGGGTTTTTACAACTTCTTTCAGTTTTGCAACCCCTTGTCTGATCACCAGTGTACCCTGGTTGACAAGGCCCACAGCGATAAGATCCCTGCAAGGGACAAAGATCAGATGATGAGTCAGCAGCCCATGGTACCCATGGGCAAAGACTCAAGCTGTATTTATTTTTATGTGTACTCTGTGGTGCCAGGACTGAGTGAGGCCAAGGCCTGTCTCTCCATTTACATGTATGTCTTAAAAGATCATGAGCATGTTGGTGAACCCACCATCAGACTGGAAGCTACAGAAGGCCATGTGGAACTAAAGGCAGACAAGGCCAGATGGTGAACTAGCAGCACTTTGGCTTGCCAGCCCCACCGTGGAGGGCAAAAGGGAAAAGGTTGAATGTTCCAGTGAAGTCTGGGGAGGTGGAATGACAGGGTTTGCTCTGGGGTCAGGGAGATGGTTTGATTAAAAAGTTGAAATTTTAAATATTGTTCCTTTGGCTCTTTCCTAATTGAATGACAAAGAAGTGGGTATATAGTACAGAAAGAGGTTGATGGCTTGCACTGAGAATTCTTTCTTTCTTTTTTTTTTTTTTGTGTGTGTGTGGTACTGGGGGTTGAACCCAGGGCCTTGCGCCTGCATGCTCTGCAAGTGCTAGACCACTAAGCTGCACCCCCAGCCCATTTTGTTTTACTTTTTGAGACAGGATCTTGCTAAATTACACAGACTGCCTCTGGTCTCAAACTTGCGATCCTCCCACCTCCACTGCCTGAGCCACTAGGATTACAGGCGTGAACCACCGCGCCCAGCCACTGAGAATTCTTGATGAGATGGGCTGCTATGGAAAAAGAAGCCTAGCAAATGAGCTGTCAGCTCCTACTGCAAGGCACTAAGAGGGCCAGGGCTTTTTTTTTTTTTTAAACAGCTTTAAAATTCTATTTTCAAACTTTTTATTATTAATTTTTTTAGCTTTATTGAAATATAATGAAATAAAACTGTATGTACTGGGGGTGGCCAAAAACGTATATGAATTTTAAGAGATGTTATCTATGTATTACTTTTTGAAGTTGAATTGAATTACAGTAGCAATGTATAGTATGTTGTGCACTCAAAAGATGGCATTAATGAAATGAATGCTAGTGCCATCATGTGACAGGCAGGACAATCAAAGAAAATGGCAGAGGCATGGTTGTTGTTCAAGGAGTGCAACACCATTTTGAAGTGGTATTTGAAATTCAAGAACATTGTAGAAGGCATGAGTATGCAAAAGAACCTCCAACACACCTAACACTTGCATGCATTTGTGGTAAGTTTGAAACGTATGGCACTGTGTGTGATGGACACAGGGGAAAATCCAAGTGGTCTCAACACAGCAACAAGTCCTGCTATGGCAACTGCTTTGAGCACCTCTTGTAATTACAGAAGTCAAAGGTGACTGGTATTTACCATTTGTTATTGGTAAATATTGAGTATTAAATTTTTAGTAGTGTTTTTTCTTTCTTAAAGTGTGTATACTTTCTTGGCACACTGTATTTAGAGTATACAATGTGATGATGTGATTTGTGTGTACATTTTGAAATAATTACCACAGTCAGTTAACACATCCATCACCTCATGTAGTTATTTTTTCCCCCCTTTTGGGTGGGAATGCTCTAAATGCTCTACTCTCTTAGCAAAGTTCATATATACAATACAGTATTACTGACTATAGTCACTGTAGTCACCATGCTGCATAATAAATTCTCAGAATTTATTCATTCCATTCAGCTTTATCGAGGTAAAATTATACATCATAAAAGGCATGCATGTAAAGTAGACAGCTTAATGATTTTAGTTACTCAGGACCTTTTAATTGGCAAGTCTAAAGAATGCTTTCAATGATTTCTCTTAATCTATCAGCTTCATTGGACATGTCAGTTCAGTCCTTTTCTTGGCTTCTGTTCTTTTTCCTTTTCCTACTCCTTCATTTTTGGGATTTCCTGGAGTTCTAGTCACTGTCTACTTTTCTTCTCTCTGGGTGGCTCCTGCTATTACCTTTATACCAATGTTTCCCAAATTTATTTCTGCAGACCAGCTTTGTCCTAGTAAAAGGCTGTTGTTGTTGTTGTTGTTGTTGTTAAGTGCTGTCAAGTTGGTATCTGACTCATACCAACCCTACGTACAACAGATGAAACATTATTGTCAGTGCTTCTCTGCCACTCATAGGGTTTTCAATGGTGGATTGATTTTTGAGAATGGGTTGCTGGGTCCTTCTCCCATGCCCACAGTATCTGGTGTTCCCAGGGGGTCTCCCATCCAAGTACTAACCAGGTCCAGCCCTGCTTAGCTTCTGAGATCTGATGGGATTGGACACCAGAGTGCTATGGCTGCAGGCTAGTAAAAGGCTAAGAAGTAATAAATCCCAGTATATTCCTAAGCATTGTGGAGGAGGACTCAGACTCTTCACCCAGACTGGAAAGCTAATGAGATGTGTGACCAGAGACCGGTTATGCAACATTTCTGTGCCTCTGTTTCTTCAACAGTAAAATGGGGATAATATTAGTGTCTATTCTCAGGGTGGGCTGGGATTGATCTCAGTGCTACAGCGTCTGCTCTACATTCACGGAGGACCCGGGTTTGATCCCCAGCATGCAAAAATGGGAGAAGGACCTGGGGATCCACTCCCAAAACAATCCTGAAACCATCAGCCAATGAAAAACCCTATGAGGGTCGCTATAAGTCACACCTGACTCTATGGCACCTAACAACAACATTCCCTGGGTGGTTGTGAGGATTAAAATAGATAACTTCATATTTGTAAAGGACTTTTATTTACAAGGAAATGAGGAATCCAAGCATTAAACAATTTCCCCAGGAACACATATAGTAAGATGTTGCTGTTAGGTGCGGTCGAGTCATGTCCGACTCATAGTGACCCTCATAGAGTTTTCAATGGCTGATTGCTTTTAGATTGCTTCAGAAATGGATTGTCACATCTCTCTCTCATTTTTGTGGTGCTGGGGATTGAACCTGGGTCCTAGAGAGTGCAGTGTGGCACTCTACCAACTGAGCTAAACCCCAGCCTGACAGTAAGTTAGAAATACTCAGATACGGAATTGGTACTTCTCTTGTTGATATTCTACTCTGTTCTCTCTTTCATCTTAACAGAGTTTATGGCAACTTTCCAGAATGAAGCCCATATCACAATATTTAAATTATAGACCTCCCTAAGTGCTAAAAGTTTTTGAAAATAAGGAATATTGTTTGGGGATCATGTAGTCACTAGTAAAATACTGAACTGTAAACAAACTAATGGGCTCTTCACATTTTAAAAATACAAGGATGGCACTATTTTCATTTAGTAAAGAGTTATATAGAAGCACAGTATTACAACTTTGACAGAAGATAAAGAACAAACTTGACATTTATAAAATTATTCTTATGTAGAAATTACTTATAACAAACACATTCTCAGCACAAATTTTTGCCCTACATCATCCAAGCAAATGTTCTGTGCCCATAGATTCTATGTGTTCGGGATTATGGTCTGTAATGATATACTTGTTTGAGTATTTGGTTCTGCTTTGATCCAAAAAGTGTGAGAAATACTTACCAAAGTGTTAATACAGATGGAATTGAGAACACACACTCCATTTCGACACTCATCAACATCAGTGCACACCTAGGCAGAAAAGTTTAAAGAAGGGTTGGAGAAACCTGCGGCTCAAATAGAAATGTAAATGAATTTTCCTCTGTTTTGATAATTTGTGTGAAGTAAAATCACATAGAATTTCAGGTAGAATGGTAACCAAGGGTTATTTTAGCTGTCTCTGGGTATTTATACGAGCCTGTATTTAATCTAATTGAAAATGATATTTACCTTCATGGAATTTATTGTTGTTCAGAAAAGACAGCTTGCACAATTCATCTGCTCCACAATCTTTTTAGTCAGGAAAGACTTTCCATCCCTTCTTCCTTTTTTCCTTCCTCCCTTCCTTTGACTCAATGTACTTTCTTCTATCTGAGGGTTCCTATCTTTCTTCCATTCTAGAAAAGTCTCAGTTTCTCTCCATTTTTATTATTTCTATTCTTTCTTTGGAACTACCACTAGACAAATAATGAACTTTCTCATTAATATCTTCTTTGACTCTTACTCTCTTTGTTTATAGTTTTCATGTCTTTATCTCTCTGTGTGCATTCTGAAAGGTTTTCTTACAATCATCTTTCAGCCTATGAATTCCCATTTAACCTGTGTTCGATCTGTTTCATCCATCTATTGAGTTAAGGTCAATTATTATATTGTTCATTGTTAAAGTTTTATTTGGCTTTTTTTAAAACTTGTCTGTTTTTTCTACAATGCCCTTTTCTTTAATTATGGCATCTATTCCTTTTTTATCTCCTTATCCTTCTAAATTTATTTTATATTATGTTTCCTCATGGTAGTTTCTTATAAACTGCCATTTTATGAGCATATGGTCAGTAGCGCTGATTTTGCCTGTGGGCATTCCATTGGCTCTGAATTTTAGAATGTCTCCACACAGTGGTATGTCTTTGACTTTAGCTAAAGACCTGGGGATTTTACTATTTCAGGGTTGGTTTTTATGCTAATTTTTTGTTATGTCTTTCTGTATTATATGTGTCACATAGATTTGGATCCCATAACTGTATGTGTATAGGCTTGGAGCTTTGCTTTGTGGTGGACAACTTTCATTTTTGTCAACTGTATCCCAAAGCTGAAGTCAAGCTCCCTTGTTTCTTAGCACTAGCAAAGTTTTTCCATCTCCCCACAGTGAGGAGAGAGGGTAGTTCTCTGAAATGCCTGGCTGTATTCAGGGATACCAGGTCTTTCCAAAGCTCCAAGGCCACACTTGCGCTACCCTCATAAGTGTTAAAGGCCCAGCTCCCACTGCCCATGAGCTCCTATGGCAGCAGCTCCCACTCACAGCACTGGCTTTCCTTTTTTCTTTCTAGAAATTGCATAATTTCCTTTTATTTCTTTTGAACTTGGTAATGCATTAAAATTTGTTGTACAATTTTATCAAAGTGGCTCCCTTCTATTTTAGCTTGGTCTATCATATTGGTGGGAATCCATTGAGAAATGTCTTTACTAGCTAAAATCAAGCACTTTATATTTCATTTTACCTATTTTCCTTGGCTTAATCAAGGAGGTTTTCTGTTTAGAGGAGAAGAAGAAAAACTTGGGATCATTACTGTAGTGGCTCCTTGTCATTCCTCTATGTCCAGCTTGCCACCTTTTTTCTGGTCTAAAAAATGATGCCCTCTAGAATCTGCTGATACACAGTGAGGAAATAATGAACCCTGCCCTTCCTCAAAGCTAATAATTTCCCTAAGGTCGTAAAATATATTTATAGACCAACCATTTTAAAGGGCTGAAAACATCAAAAAGAATTTCACAGTCAGTCAGTTAAATAATGACTAGGATATAGTAGAACATTTGGAAATAAATGGAGACTGTCATGATGCTTTATGGCAATTTATGGCTTATGTAAGAAAAAGGATAGGTTTCCTAAGGGGATTATGTCTACTCTTGAAATCCTCTCATCTCTAAAACAGCTACTGATTGGCAACAATGACTCTATACAAGGGACCTAATTTTTCAAAGCTTTTGTTTCCTTGATTCTCAATTTACTCTGTAGGACAAAATGTCCAAAGGCTATCAACAAAATAAGGCTGAAATCATGCCAGATATCTAGTATTACCCATTTACTATTTTTCTAGTGATAGTTTATTATCTCAACTTTAATAGCTTCCTTGCTTCTAGACTTCAAGAACATATATCCTTAGAAATGAGTTGAGAAACTTGCTAATCTGCTTGTTGTGCACCACAGCACTCCACACAGTGTTAGCTGCTCAAGAAGAGCTGGGAAATTGTTCTGATAAGATGGAAAATGAAAACCATAATTACCTGCTTGTTTGCCTTGGCAAAGTTGATCCCAACACCCTGCACCATGGGCCCTGTGAAGCCCACTGGGCAGGCGTCACATCTGAAGCCAGGAGCCAAGTTCACACAGCGCACACCTGGGTAGCAGGGATGGTATTTGCACTGGTGAAAAAAAAAATGTCAAAGTCTTTAGCCACATGGAGAAAATACCCTAAAGCTTTCCCTATCTATTTGCACATGCTTCTTTATTCATTTAACAATGGTTTTTTTGGCAGAAAAAAAATAATGAAAAGAAATGAAAGCTTCTAACACATAGAGACCCATTGGATCCCTGACCCACCCACTGTGGGGTTGCCTTTTAGTGGGTTTTGCTGTATTAAAGAATAACAGTACATCCAAGTCAAAAGGGTCCTTCATATTAATGAGTCTGCCACTCTGTGCAGTGAGCTCCCAATACACTAACTTCTAGTTTACAAATCTCTGAAAGGTCTGTGACCCAGGACCACTCATCAGCTGGCTGTTCCCAGAGCACAGTGAACCAACTCCCCACATGGAAGGACCTTGAGAAGACAGAGCCTAGGCAGGTGCTTCTTCAGCGAGATGTGATCCTTCAGGGTCTGTGGTTGCTGTTGTGCCCTACCCAGCCCATGGCTATCCAAGGCACTTGCAGCCAGGAGATTGGTTCTGATTTTTTTTTCTTTTAAAAAAGCACTTCAAACTAATGTAAAAAACATGACCACTTCCTGCCTTTCAAAAACGAGGAAAATTCCAGCTCATAGATAAAAACCAGATGCAGTTATGTGAAACGTGTGCAGATGATTCTCCAGTGCGGGACTGCTGGAGACGATCTTAACTGCTTACTCCTGGAGGAGGTAACCAACTGAGAGCACCAGTTGCCGCCAGGAGCCCTGTGTACCCTGCCCCCTCCACTTCTCTCAGCCTTCCTCTGGCTGGGGGAGGCATGTTTTGGTGGCAGTCTTGCTACCTATTATAGACACTGCTTTGTGACAGGACTAGTAAGTGGCTAACAATGGTTTAAACAGTGTCCTCCTGAAGCTCTCCCAGCCAGTCCAACAGCTTGCATTGGTTGTGTGTGCTCTCACCAACTCCAACCTGGGCACTTTTGGCTCCTCCCAGATTAGATGCCTCCCTAGTAGATCCTGTTGATGTGAGATTCCCTCTGTTGCTCTGTTTTAAGAAGGCTGAAGAAAACCATTAAATCCTGAAACATACCGTTACATAGATACATTCCTTTACATAGATCTTCCCCTCCCACATTTGCAAAAAGAAAAGCTCCTTCCTTCCTTCTTTCTCTCCTTCCTTCCTTCCTTCCTTTCTCTTTTTCTTTCTTTCTCCTTTTCTTTCTTTTCTTTCTTTCTTTTTTTTTTTTTTGGTGGTACTTGGGAGTTGAACCCAAGGCCTCGTGCATACCTTGCAAGTGCTCTGCCATTGGGCTGCACTCCCAGCCCATTTTTAATTTTCTGAGTCAGGGTCTGGTTAAGTGATACAGGCTGCCTCCAGCCTTGAATCTACCATCCTCCTGCCTCTGCCTCCTGAGTTGCTGGGATTACAGGTGTGCGCAACTAGGAAAAGCAAATTTCTAACACAGACTGCTTAAGAAAAATAATCAATGCAGATATTGAAACAGAAAGCGGAAATTGCAGCATTGTTGCTACAATGTGGACTGGTAGAAAAGTTGGGAACACAGGAGAAGTGACAAGCATAGCTACGACCATGTCATGCCTGGTTCCTCCCACCACTCACTGAGCCTACAGTCTCCAAGGTTCATAAGGAAGCAGGGGATGGGGCTGTGTTTGATTTCTAGTTTAGTTTAGTCTTGTTTTGTTTTCTGAGACTAGGTCTTGCTGTGTAGCCCAGGCTGGCCCAGAACCTGTATCGATCCTCCTGCCTTGAGTGCTGGGATTCCTGGCGAGTACCACCATGCCCAATTTAAGAAGCAGTTTTTATGGAGCCTGGAGGACAACCCAAGGAATCCCTTAATCGTTAGCATGGCTTTTCTTTCCAGAAGCTATAGGGCACAGGAGATACTTAGGGAGATGCTCCCCTATCGAGCTGAACTCTACCTCATCAATGTCAGAGCAGGTTATCCCATTCCCTGTGTAGCCCTCAGGGCAGGGTCCACACTGGAAGCCATCTCTGGTGTTGGTACATCTGACGCCTCGGAAACATGAGTTGGAGTCACACAGGCGCGGTGGGCGAGTTGGGGGTGCTGGAGGTGCTGGGGGGACCAGCGTGTTTGGGGTTGGAGACTGAAGGCTGAGAGGACCTAGAAAAAAACCCAACAGTCCACAGGCTCATTCACAACTGGGGACCATGTAGGATATAAAAATGAAATTTGGTTTCCCAATGAACTTTTCTTCCCCTCCCTCCAACTCTATGAAGAGCCACCAAAATCTGCAGGCCTATGGCCTCATCTCAGGCCCTCCACTGGTCTGCACCATCCCACTTGGAATGAGCAGGTCGCCAGAAAAGTACTTACCGCAAGCCTGGCATTCAGCAATGGTGTTTCGCAAGAATGCTGTTTCCTTGACCTTTAGAAGTGGGACAGGGGAAAATATTGGAAAATAATGCCTGATATAATCCAGGAATGAAAGAACCCACTTGTAGCTAAGAAATACTTCCTACAGTGCTCAAGGAGCCCTTGATGGCTCTTGCTCTGCCTGGAGCCATGGTGTGTTCATTTTAAGTGTGTCCCCATTTCCAGAGCCTTGCTGGCTAAGCTCTGGGGTGGGGGTCTGCGTGCAGCCACCTGAAGTGTGGCTTAGGGCCCACCACCCGCCCTGCCTGTGCAGGCTCATAGCTCTATTAGCACAGCTGCTCTGGTAAGACCTGGTGTTTCCCACGGTAAGTCCTGTTTGTTACCTGCTGTCTCAGAAGATCCTTCACCTCTCCCAGAAGCTGGTTTAGTTGTGCCATTTGACCCAAGAACTGTCGATTAAAGTCCCCTGTAGGAAAAGTAAAAGGTAAGGAACATTCAGGCAATGTCGTCGCTGTCGTCTTCTTCCTCCTCCTCCTTCTCCTCCTCCTCCTCATCCTTCTTCTTTTTCTTCTTCATTTTTTTTTTAAGTGCTGGGGATTGAACCCAGGACCTGGCACAAGCTAGGCAAGTACTCTATCACTGAGCTATATCCACAGCCCCACCCCAACATAGTGAAACCCCAGTCTTCTGAGACTGGGGTTTCACTATGTAGCCCAGGTTGGCCTTGAACTCTCAATCCTCCTCCTTCTATCCCTCAAGTACTAGGTGTGTGTGACTCAAAACCAAATGATCCCCCAGAGAATCATTATGACAAGATGATTCAGTACCTAGAGTATCAGCATTTAATTTGGGGTAGTTAATCTAATTCATCTAACAAAATAATGCTAATGATGTCACTGGTTAATCCAAATTCATGTGAGTTATAAAAATAAATGGGCAGTGAAAAGATTCCTTGCTCTGGATTTTGCATAGGAGCCAGATTTCTGAAGATGCATCCAGTGGGGCTATTCTGATGACAGTCCACTTCTAGGTGATGGAATCCATGGGGGTGTTTGGCATTTATCAGAGTTGATGAGGACGTGCAAACTGCCCAGGAGCCCATACCTGTGCTTGAGGCAGCCAGTGGCTCGCTCTGCTGCAGGAAGCAATCTTGTAGGCTGGCCACCTGGAACAGGGAGCCCCGTACCACCAGCTTCAGCTCTTCCAAGAAGTCCTGGAAAAAAATCACATGCATACCACAGATTGCTGCCACCATTCAAAAGCCAATGTGCTCACAGACTCATACAATTTTCATAATGGACTATACTTGGATGCCGGCATCTTACATAATTTTGTAGGTTCACATTTTTTCTAAAACTCACCAGCCTTACTTTTTTGACTGAAGCAAATATGGAAGTAGCCACATACCTATGAAAAAGCTGCTATCTAACTAGGAGTTCATCAAAGTGGCTGAGAAAAGGAAAGGCTGTTTTCCTTCATGGTAAATCAGTTATTTTGTGGCAGGAACCCCTTAAGAACTGTCTAGAATTTGTTTATGGAGTTTAGACTATAATAAGATATTGATCTCAATTTTAAATAGTATTATTTTTAGGATGTCTTAGCTCCAGGTTGTGACAAAGCCTCCAATTTCCTTGGGCTATAAGAATGAATAAGCAGTATACTCTATGATTATTAGGTAGTTGGCACTATATTTTCAACATTACTTGTTGATATAATATTACTCATCATACATATCACTTATTGATATATGTCACTTGTTGTTAGTCACAAAGTCAATTTTCTCATCCTTTTATCTTGTAATTTTTACTTGTAATCATTTTCATTATTTTTACATATGACAGAAAAAAATTATGTTAACTGCTAATAAAAACTCACCAAAATTAGTTTAGAAATTAGTACGCTAGGGTTTTCAGAATAATTCTACCTTTTAAATTAAATTCATGCAACATGTGCTATGTAATAGATACCATATTGGATGTTACACTATACAGTCAATGGAGGCCCGATCATGACTGGTTCTGTTCCCTGGGGTATCCCGAATGCCTAGGATGTGCCTATTTGTTGACTAATTAACTGACTGACTATGCATGAGTATGTGTCAATGAAGACTAAGCCTTTGTGGTCAGTGCTGAGAGTCCAAAGAGGCAGAGCTTTTGAGAAAATTCCAATGAGTGTAGTTTCTGATGACCTTGTCATGGCTGAGTCCTGACTTCTGAAAACTGACTGACTTGCTTGCGGACACTACTTTCTGAAATGGTCAGTGACACAATTTCTGACTGTCATTATGATTGCTTGGACTATTGGAGGATTCATTAACTTTTTTCCCATGCAAATATACATTTAATAATCTCTCTACATTATTTCCTGTAAAACCAAAGCAAAACAAAACCACCACCACCACCACCAAAAACCCATAGATTTTAGGTTTCTTAGAATTTCTGCTTAAAAATGCTTCCTATTGTTCAAGTACAAAATTCTAGGATCAGATTCATACTTTCCATATTACTATGTGAAACTTAACTGCAATCCTACTCATAATGGAAATCAATACTTCCACCCTCTCTGCTTCTTTGTATGAAGGGCTCAGAGCAGCTTGTAACTAAAGCACTTATAATGAAATAATAAACAGAAATGGAAAATGAGGAATGAGAGATAGAAGACAACAATATTATGAGCCATAACAGATGAACATAGTCACTGATATGGCAATATGGCATTGCTTTCTATGCCAGATAAAATTCAAGAACTACCCAATATAAATTATTGAGAAGGACAAAGAATACCACTTCTTTATAGGAAACAAAGCATCTTCTAGCACACAAATTCTAAAAATAATGTATGTGGCAGTTTCTATAGCAGGTGCAAGGATATAATAATAATAAGTTTAAAATCCTATCAACATGGCATAAAACAGAAGTCAGTGATAGGAGTTTTTAAGACTCTATGGAAGGAACTAAGCTAGCAAAAAGGTCCTTTTTGTTAGTGGATATTCTGCCAAGACCTGTGAAAAATGTTGTTCTTGCTTGGTTGGTTTCCAACCATTCTTTTGTGTTTTCATTGAAAACTAATAAATAATGTTATTATAGATGGAGTGAAATAGATAATCCTATCATACACATATAATTATTTTAATTTTGTTGTTGTTATTAGGTGCCATTGAGTCCTGTCTGACTCATAATGACGCTCATAGGGTTTTTACTGGCTGATTAAGGATTGCTTCAGGAGTGGATTTCCACATCCTTCTCCTGTTCTTACAGTGCTGGGGATAGATCTCAGGGCCTCAGAGACTGCACAGTGACACCCTACCAATTGTGCTAAATCCCAGCCCATTTGAAATGGTGGTCCTGGTGGACTGATGGGTCAAATTTTACAAGTTCAGCTCAGTTCCATGTATTGTTATCATTGTTAGGTGCTGTGCCGATAAGTCAGATCTGATTTATAGCAACCCTAAGGATGTTATTGTTGTTGTTGTTGTTAGGTGCCATCGAGTCGGTATCCGACTCATAGCGACCCTCATAGGGTTTCCAATGGCTGACTGTTTCAGGATTGCCTTGGGAGTGGATTGCCAGGTCCTTCTCCCATTTTGCGGTGCTGGGAATTGAACTCGGGACCTCAGAGACTGCAGTGCAGCACTCTACTAACTGAGCTAAATCCCAGCCCAACCCTAAGGATAGCAGAATGAAACACCATCCAACACTGTGCCATGCATACTATCTTTTTATGTTTGAGCCCACTGTTGCAGCCACTATGTTTCTTCTCATTTTGAGTTGTGCCACAACAGCAAAAAAAGGTCCCAGGGGCTTTATTCCATTCTCATCACTAAGGTTGACTCTACTTTGAGGAGACAACTCTTCCCCAGTTATTTCTTGATTATCTTCCAGCCTGGGGAGCTCATTTTCTGGCACTGTATTTGATAATGTTTCTCTGCTATTCCTAGAGTTTTCAATGGTGAATTGTTTTGGGAGTGTGCTGCCAGGTCCTTCTTTCTAGACTGTCTAGTCTGGAATCTCAGCTGAAACCTCTCCAGCATGGCTGGCCTTGCTGCTACCTGAAATACTGGTGGCATACCTTTCAGCATCACAGCAACATGCAAACCCCTACAGCACAACAAGTTGACAGATACATGGGGGACTGATTTAATATAAAGCCAAAATTGAGATCTTCTGCTTTCATTAAGTAGATGCTTTAGAGTTGACTTTTCCAACTGTAAAGTCAGAAAGGAATAGTTACAATTAAAACCTCTCACATGTATGTCAGCTTGTCATGCTGTGGGGACTTGCGTGTTGATGTGATGCTGAAAGCTATGCCACCGGAATTTCAGACAGCAGCAAGGTCACGCATGGTGGACAGGTTTCAGCTAAGCTTCTAGACTAAAACATACTAGGGAGACCCAAAAGACCACTCCACAAACAATTAGCCAATGAAAACCTAGGAATAGTAGAGAAACTGTCAAATATATGCCTGAAAGCGAGCCCCCCGCCCCCCCCCCCCCGACAGGAAGCATTCAAGAAATGACTGGGGAAGAGTTGCCTCCTCAAAGTGGAGTTGACCTTAGTGATGGGAATGGAATAAAGTCCCTGGGACTTGTTTTGCTGATGTGGCATTACTCAAAATGAGAAGCATAATGGCTGCAACAATGGGCTCAAAAAGATCGTGTGCATGGTACAGTGCTGGGAAGTGTTTCATTTTGTTTTACAAAGGGTCACTATGAGTTAGATCTGACTTGATGGCATCTAACAACGTTAAATCAGTATTTTAAAAATATTGATTCCTAGGCACCAGCCACATAGATTCTGCATCAGTTTATCTTGAGGGTTTCCCTCTAGCATGTGTGTTGCAATTCCCTAGGTGATTTTAATATGGAGCCAGCATTGGACCCACTGACCTAGAATAGGGACAAACTAACACAGTTTCCCCAGTACACACCTTTGCATCCCCTAAGCCTTGGCAGTCCTTCCTTCTACTTTCGAGAATGGTTGGTGGGTTCCTACCTGTGCCTTCCTCTGGAAAGTCCTCAATTCAATGGACTCAGGATTCTGGGAGAGGCCAGAAAAGGCTCTAGGAAGATTATGAATGGAATCCACTTGGGTGCAGTCTAGGTAGAGCTCTACAGAGCCAGATCCTCGCTGCAAATTGGTCAGCCTCAGGAGGATCCTGTGCCGCCTCCCATCAGCCAGCTGCAGGTTGTTGAAAACCACCAAATGGATCTTCCCATCATTCTTCAGGTAACGGAGGATGGCTGCAACCAAGCACAGACCAATGAATGGTATGAGAAGAGGATGGGGGTTGGTTCTGTGCTGAGCAGCCTCCTGGTCACAAGGCTATGTCACTGGAAAGAATGCAAGTTGTAACCACAAATATTGAATCACCATCTTCTGTGTGCCAGGCACTGTTCTCATCACGGCAAGACATTAGCACAGGAGCCCACTCTTCTTCTGAGGGTGTTTTGTGCTGATGGACAGGCACACAATACTAGCAAATCTACAAATAAACAATACAACTTCAGATAATGACAAGTACAATGAGCAAGCAGACTCCCTTCAGAAAGTCAACTAAAATCCAAATGAGTAATGACAGCATGAATTCATTAACTCACAATGTTTGGGACTGAGTGTTGTCTTAGTTGTTTTAAATACTTAATTTCTCCTGATGGCAACCCTAAGAAATTGGAATAACTACAGATGAGGAAAATGAAGTTCAGATAAGTGAAGGAACTTGCCCAAGGAAAGCATAAGGCAGGACCGCATGCTGAACCCCTGTATGGTTTATTCCATGACTAATGGACTGCTAGGCACACACAGGTATAATCTGTCATATTGCCCCTTGGCAGCCCATCACTAAATTTAACAATGCTCGATTAGAAAATAAAGAAGGACCAGGAGGCAGATCCACTACCATATTTTCTGTCATTTTCCCTCCATGGGCAACTGTCTATTTTCTTATGTCCACTAAATGAAAATTCATATGAATTTTAAAAATCTGGTTTCAGCCTTGCTTTTGACTCCATTATTGTCCTCAACATACTGGATCCTTAGCTAAAATCTGGTCCTGGAAGCTAATCCTTTGTGAATGAAGCCCATTGGCTGAGGTTTGCTAGAAAGACCAAAGTGATTTTCTTCCAAGGCCTTAGTGAATCTACCAAAACACCTCCAGGTCCATCCACAGGTACTGGTCCTGAGCACAGATGCATCACCAGAAACAGTCCTATGAATAAGGTTGAAGTTGTTGCGAATGTTGCTGGATAGATGACATAATAAATACAACACTGCCTCTCCAGAAGTCTGAGTTAAAGCCTTCAGCTGCGCCAGGAAAGCCTTACACTGGAAGACCTGATCTGGAAGACAATTTTGTGATGCATACGCAAACTTTAAACATATACAGATCCTATGGTTCAGCAAGGTCACTTCTGGGATTTGAAACTAAGGAAATTAAGAGAGTGAATACCAACATCTATGGATAGGAATGTTCATTACAGAAATATTTATTTTAATAAACATTTGGCACAACGTACATGTTTGACATATGTCTGAAAGAAAGGGTGGGCTATTTATAGTACAGTCATAAAACAGAAACTATGGAATAGTTGCATATTAATAACACAAAAAGAGGCTGAGGATAGATCATTTTCTGGCATGCAAGGAATGGCTTTGACAGGCTGACAACTTTTTGTGAGATGAGAGATATCTGAAACTCTCATGTTTACCTCTCATTGTTCCATCTCCAATATTTAGAATTTTTTAGATTTTCAGTAGTGATGGCCCAAGAGATGTTCTCATCAGACTTTAAAGCAATGCAAAGGGCTTATTTGCTGTCACTTGACTTTAAAAGGAAGGCTGATTCATAATATTTATTCTCTTATGTAAAATCCTGGTATAAAATTTTCATCTTCAAAAAGATTAAATGATAAAATTATTTAAAATTTTTTCTATGTACACCTTAAAACCTTAAGTTTTTATTTAAGAATATGAAAGTACAAAGTAAAATAGACTTCAACAGTCTTAACTGAGTGCCAAGAAAAGTACAGTAAAGGAAGATGGTTTGTGATTGAGTTTTTAGGGTTCTAATTTTTTTTTCCCCAGTGCTGGGGAACTGAACCCAGGGCCTTGAACATACTTTGCAAATAATCTACCACCAAGCTACATCCCCAACCCCTTTTTAATTTTTTTACTTGAGACAAGGTCTCCCTAAGTTACTACTGCCACTGGCCTCAAGCCTGTGATCCTCCTGGCTCTGCCTCTTGAGCCTCTGGGATTACAGGCACATGGCAAGTCCTAATCTTAGTGTAGTGAAAATGCAGAAAGACTATGATAGTTTCTTGGGTATCAGTTTCTTAAACAGTCCACATCTAAGTTTAGAAGAAAAATTTAGCTTTAAGTACCTTGGCCTTCATGGAGCAGCTTAAGCTTGCTCTTGCCAAAAGAACAGCGCTTGAGTTACAGAAGGCATAGTTTGAAGAAGTCAGACTTCTTGTAAACTTCCAGATGTCAGAATAGATTTTGATATATAAATGAGTTTTCTGAGATGACACTCTCTATTTATATAACCATTTCACCTGGATTATCTAAGCAATTGGGCTGGGGTTTATCTCAGTTGGTAGAGTGCTGCTCTGCAGTTTCTGAGGACCTGGATTTGATCCTCAACACTGCAAAAATGGGAGAAAGACATGGCAATCCACTCCTGAAGCAATCCCAAAACAATCAGCCTATGAAAAGTCTATGAAGAGCAGAGAAGTACTGACATAGTGCCGGTCCTGGAACAGAGTGAGGGAATCTTTTGTTCTGTTGTACATATGATCATGATGAGTTGGACCCAACTTGATGGCACATAACAACAACAACAACAACAACAACAACAACAACAACAACAACATCTAAGCAGTCCTATGAATGTGTTCCTACATATTGTTATTGAAAACCCAATAGTTGCCTCAGGACCATTGTTGTTGTTGTTGTTAGGTGCTGTTGAGTCAAGTCCGACTCATAGCAACCCTAAGTGCGGCAGATCGAAACACTTCCCAATTCTGCGCCAGGCACACAATCTTATTTATGTTTAAGTCCACTGTTGCAGACACTGTGTCAATCTGTCTGGTGGAAGGTTTTCCTTTTTATTGTTGATCTGCCACTCTCCCAAACATGATGTCTTTATCCAGGGATTGATCTCTCCTGACTACATGTCTGAAATATGTAAGTTGCAGTCTGGCCATTCTTGCTTCCAAGGAGCACTCTGGTTGCACTTCTTCTAGGACAGATCTGTTGGTTCTTTTGGCAGTCCATGGTATAAGGACAATTAAGTACATATTATTCAAAGAGGAAAAAAATATTAAAGTTTGAATTGAGTATGTAGACCCCCTATTATTATAGTTTCTTTTTCTATACTGGTCACTGACTTAACCTAAATTCTAAGTATGTGTAAATAATTAATTATCTACATCAAACTTGTATTAAATAATTCCATATACTTACAGAAGAGGCATATGCAAAAGTGGTAGAAGCTGGGTACTAATTCATATGCCTCTGAGTCAATTAAGACTAAAGTAATGTCCTATGTTGAATTGGTTATTTTGATAAATGATAAAAATGATCTTGAGGTAAGATAATGGTTCTGTTAACTGGAAGATCACAGGATGTTGTTGTTGTTAGGTGCGATTGACTCATGTGCAACTCATAGCAACCCTCATAACGGTTTCAATGGCTGATTGCTTCGGGATTGCCTCAGGAGTGGATTGCCACGTCCTTCTCCCATTTTTGCGGTGCTGGGAATAGAACTTGGCACCTCAGAGACTTCAGAGTGGCACTCTACCAACTGAGCTAAATCCCAGCCCCAGATCACAGGATATATCCATCATATTCTTCAAGACATATAGTCTTTACTGTGGGGCAAATAAGTTATAATTATACTGTATGCTATTTGCATTTAGGTTCTAAAAATCTGTAAAGAAATATATGCAATATATAATTTGTCTAGATTAATTTTCATTTGGGGAAAGGAGTTCTGAAGTATCTCCAAAGCAGTTTACTAAGTACCTGAAAGTCCTCAGAAAAGAGAACTGTTGGGGAACCTTGGTGTGTGGTGTTGGTAAAGAAAAGCTCCCTCAGTTTTTGGAGGAAATAACTTTAAAAATACTGAAATGGCTAAGTTTACTTGGTACAGTTAAGAATTAAACTTGTCACTTTTAACATTGCTGTTATATCTGAAATAAACTTATGTGATGTTCTGGTTTTATGAAAAAGTGTGTGGGGTTATGGTTTGGTGATACAGTGCTTGCCCAACAAGTGCAAGGCCCTGTGTTCAATCCCCAGCACCATAAAAACAAACAAAGACACCAAAAGACATCCCCAGTATTTTATTAAGCAAAAAAGGGAGTTATAAGTCTATATAGTTTCATTCAGAAAAAAATGTGTTTGTATATGCATATATATGTACATGTATGTATGTGTGTGGGCTGGGATTTAGCTCAGTTGGTAGAGCACCACTCTGCAGTCTCTGAGGTCCTGAGTTCAATTCCCAGCACTGCAAAAATGGGAGAAAGACATGCTAATGCACTCCTGAGGCAATCCCGAAATAATCAGCCATTGAAAACGCTATGAGGGTTGCTATGAGTGGGGCTCGACTCAATGGCACCTAACAACAATAATATACATGTGTATGTACATGTGTATATACATATGTAGAGATACACGTATATGTATAGATACATGTATATGTATCTCTACATGTGTATATATATGCATATATGGAGAAAACTAGAAGAAAATTTGTTAACATTAATTTGATATTTGCTGGTTGCTTGGATGATATGTATTTTTTCCTCTTGTTCATCTCATTGTCTAATTTTTCTTCAAGGAAAAAGTAAAAAAGTAAGAAAGAAATATATTACACATTTTCACCAAAATTCTATTGCGGTCGGTCTGTATGGTTTGTGGAAAGTAAAATGGATCATCTCTTCTCAGAGTGTAAATGCCAACTTGGTGCTGTGGCATGAACTAGCTAGCCAAGAATACTTGTTTATATTGCAGTATCACCAAAGAAACTAATCAGGTTAGTGAAACTTTGAGGATGTATTTTAAGGCTTTCTCCACATTAGACTTTCTAGGTTCATTTTCCTACCCCTTCTGAACTCTGACTACATTTGTTTTTCCATTCACCATGGTATAGCGAGAGACAGAGCTGGCATCAGATTCTGTGACATAGAGATGCCAGAAGGGGTCAGATGGGTTTTTTCTTACATCTATTTGGTCACCATCATGTGATTCCTGAGAGAAAAGCAGAAGTAAGACCTGCAAGACAGTAGCAAGAAAGACTTTCTATGGTTGTAGTCCAATACTAAGTTTCCTAAAGTATTGTAAGACTTAAATAGACATGGTATGAAAAGAAACGACATAACACATGACAGAAAACAGACATAGGAAGAAATTCTTTTTTTTTTTTGCGGTCCTGGGGGTTGAGCCCAGGGCCTTGTGCTTGCATGCTCTGCAAGTGCTGGACCACTGAGCTGCACCCCCAGCCCATTTTTTTACTTTTTGAGACAGGGTCTTGCTAAATTACACAGACTGCCTCTGGTTTCGAACTTGCAATCCTCTTGCCTCCGCCTCCCAAGCTGCTGGGATTACAGGTGTGCACCACCATGCCTGGCAGGAAGAAATTCTTAAGGCTAATTTCTAATCTGGGATACAACAGAATTTTTACCCTTTTATTTAATATTAACTGTTGAGAATTTATAACAGGAGCATAGCTGGAAATTGGAGGCAGATATAGTAACTAAATGAGAGAAAAATTGAGCCCAAATGTAAGCACTAAATCAATTTTTTAAGCTTCAATTACTTTATTATTTAGAACAGTTCTGCAAGTGTCTGGAGTTTTTACAGGCCAATAAAAATACCATTTGGACCACCAAACTTGAATTAGGTCATACATTCATTTATTCAATATCCCCTCATTCTAGTTATGGCCACGACTTCTTTTCTGTATATTAACAGTTTAAGAAGATATTCGGAAGAACTTAAAACAAATACCTTGATTTTCCTCCACAAACTAAGATTTCTGTGAAATTCAAAGGAAATATATTTTTTTGGGCATGCTGCCACTTTTAACAGGCACTTGCAGGGCATGTAGGCCAAGTTTTATTTTCATAATCGAAGAGCTGAGCTGAATATTATAAATAGTGCATAGTGGGGTAGTTTATATACAACAGGTGCACATTAAATGTTATGAATATGGATTTTCAATGAATAATTAAATGATTGCATTGAAAGCTTTTCATTTTGTAAATAAAAAAAATTTAGAGAGTAGCAATTGAACATCTCCTTCCACAGAGCAAAATCTCCTAAGAGGTTCATACTCTTGTCAAAAGGGATCCTGTACTTCGGTCTTGCTTTTTGCTGCAATGCAACACTCAGTGACAAATCCCTCGGGCTCTTGTGACAACAGCCAGTAGAGAAAAAAGAAAGAACAATCATTGGTAACTTCCATCTTCACAAAGTCTAGTGGCAGAAAAATTATCAAGTGTTTTGACATTTACCATTCTTCATCCTTGATCCAATAATTCTCCTTTCTCTTATGGTTTCCATTTTTCATTTTTCTTTTTTATTGCAAGTTCCTTACTTCACTGCCTCTACACTTACTATATCCTCAGAGCAGTAAGACTACCCCAGCGGGCAGACAGGCTCCTGCTCAGGAAACTCAATGTGTTCACATCAGTCACACCGAGTCAGGAAACATCCAGAAGCTCTGCCGCCGCCTCCACCCCCGCCAAGCCCCTGCCGGTGGGAATGTCTCTGACCTTCCCAAGCGCAGCACCAGGGTGGGGAGAGAGAGAAAGTCCTCTGGGGAAGGAAGACCATCATTCCGCCCTCCAGCCTGACCCCGGAACACCACACGGCCGGTCTCCACCACACTTCTGCTGGGTCACCACCCCAGGAACATCAGACTCCGGAAATCCCACCCTGGGTACAGTTCCGTTTCTTCAGCTGCAGCACATTTAGTTCCCGAGGTTGATCCACTCACCACTGGCTGAACAAGTCCGCCTGGGCTGGGCCTGCTTCCCTTGCAGGTGCCAACAAAGGATGGGACTGAAAGGGAGACCTGGGTGGGAGGGCAGTGGGTGCTCCTGTTGCACACGGTGTCCCCGCATGTTCTCTGCTCCATTTCCCGCCTTCTCTGACTCACCTTCCCGCTGTAGGTCTCTTTCTGCACAGATTTTTCCGACTGGCAGACTGAGCTTCTTCAAGGACCGTTCTGATTAAGTTATTGCCTCTTCGATGCAGGCACACAGACAAGCAAATGAAATCCTTCAATAACTCCCTTATGTCTAAACTATCCCAGGGTTGGCCCCAACCTTCTGCTACACTGAGGACTCTCCACATTGCCAAGTCTATTTCTCACAGAATTTCTTATTGCATCTGAGAGCAACAATACAACTATTGTTGTTATTGTTGTTAGGTGCCCTCCAGTCGTTTCCGACTCATAGCGACCCTCATGGGGTTTTCAATGGCTTACTGTTTCGGGATTGCCTTGGGAGTAGATTGCCACGTCCTTCTCCCATTTTTGTGGTGCTGGGAATTGAACTCGGGACCTCAGAGACTGTGGTGCAGCGCCCCAGCAACTGAGCTAAATCCCAGCCCAATACAACTATTTATGGAATGAAAAAATTGATAAAATAGACTAATAATGTGTTTACTTTGCTTTTTGTTGCCCACAATTATATCTTTAAAAAATGTGGACATACTTTCTATTGGTTTCTTTATATAAATCCTTTACCTGTTAACTTAGCATCTTTGTCTACTTGACAATTTGGGGCTTGATTTTATAGCACTGTCCCAAAGCTGCATTCCCATGCCTCGCGCCAGGGTGGTACAGGAACCACATCACCTAGCCTGACTAAATATATCTTAGTGACTATCAGGGAACAAAAAGCAAACCTAAGCAAAGAGGATTTGAAGTACTATTATTACAGAAAGAATTTTCAAAAGTAGCTTCTTGAAAAGTAGACCTGATAGTCAAAAATATTATAAAATGTTGATTTTCAAAGTAGCAAAGTAAGGTGCCAACTTAAAAAACTGGAAATGATAGAATTTGAGCAAAGGAGAGTAACTTGGCCTATAGCTAGCAAACTCAGGAAGGTAGTACAGGACTTTCTGCTTTGCTTGGAAAATGGTTTTGCTCCTCAGCACTTTTAAAATATCTAAGGAAAACCATCATTGTCAAATTTTCCTCTTTCTTTTAAAGTAATTGTACATTTACAAAATGCCTTCTTGCTATCACTGTCTTTTGTGATGGACGTTCTTTGCTTATTTATCTTCATGGTCTATACCAGAGGTCATAGTAACTTTGTTGTTGTTGGGTGCCCTTGAGTTGGGTCCAACTCATAGAGACCCTATGTACAACAGATGAAACTCTCCTCAACACTGTGCCATGCCCACCACTTATGTCACTGCTCCTCTGCTTTTTATAGAGTTTTCAATGGCTGATTACTTTGAGATTGTTTTGGGAGTGGCCTGCCAGGTCCTTCTCCCATTTTTTGTGGTGTTGAGGATTGAACCCAGGGCCTCAGAAAGCACAGAGCAAGCATTCTACCAACTGAGCTAAACCCCAGCCCCATAGTAACTTTTTTTTTTTTGGTTGTTATGTGCTGTCAAGTCAGGTCTGACTCATAATGACCCTAATAGGGTTTTCAATGGCTGATAGTTTTGGGATTGCTTTGGGAGTGGATTGCCACATGCTTCTCCCATCTTTGAAGTGCTAGGGATGGAACCTGGGTTCTCAGAGAGTGTGGAGCAGTACTGTACCAACTGAGCTAATCTCCAGCCCTATAGTAACTTTAGTATTTTGGAAATACATACAAAAATAAATAAATAAATAAATAATTAATTTGCTTTTCATCAAAGTACTCTGAGTGACTCCTGGCTGTAACAAATCAGCCCGTTTCAAAATTTTATTACAGAATACACACACACACACACACACAAAGAGAGAGAGAGAGAGAGAGAGAGAGAGAGAGAGAGAGAGAGAGAGAGAGAGGGAGAGGGAGAGAGAAAGGGTTGGGGGGGGAGAGAGAAAACACAAAGACACTATCCAGTGAAAGGAAGCACAGTAATTATAAAAAACATCTGCAGAGGACTTTATGCTTTGAAAAATTATGAGACTCATCATAGTTCACAACTATGTGGTGGATGACAAAGCTGTGAGGTGCACAGAATCCAAAGGTCATATTATGGAAGGAGTTGGAAAACAATTTCTTAAGCATCCATGGAAACTTTCTAGCCTTAGTAGAATCACAGAATATTAGCATTATAAGTCATCCAGCTTAATATCTCACTTCAAAAATCCCTTCAATAAAAGTGTAGCCTCTACCAGCACATTTCTGGTAACAAGGAACTCATTACTTTGCAGAAAATCCATTTCACTTTTGGATAGCTCTCCATAATTTTCCTAATATAGAGCCAATATCTGTTTCCTCTGACTTCTACCAATGGGTTCTAATTTTACTCTTCAGAGCTATAGACAGATTTAGTCTGATCTTCATGTCAAATGACTTTCTTCAAATAGTTTAAGGTAACTTTCATATCTCTTTTGTCTTTTGTCTGGCTCCTTTATTTTTGTAGTCCCTTTACCTTTTCAAATTGGATGTGATAAAAAAAAATGGGGTTTAAATGATTCTGATTTTCTTAAAGGAGTCTCTGATTTGGCAGTGTCCTTGTGAAATGTGTCCAGAACTAGACTCAATATTATAGATGTGGCTTGGATGATTAAGAGTCCAGTGGGACTATTAGTTCCCTTAACCTGGCCACATGTATGCATTAATGAAGGCTAAAACTAAAGAGGACTTTTAAAAAACTGTTGTATCAAAGCATCTGTTCATTCATTCAATCATTCAGCAAACAGTTTTGAATATCCACTATGTATCTAGCACTGTGCTTAACACTGGTAAGTTCTTTAAAATTTTTTAAAAAATGAGTACACAAAATAATGTGTTTGATTATGACATTTTCATACATGTATATCATGTATTTTACTCATATTCACCTGAGCAATACCCTTTCTTGTCCTGCTCTCGACTGCTGGCCCCCTCTTTCCCCCAAATAGTCCCCCTTTTACTTTCATATTGTATATATTATATAGAGATAGATAGATATAGATAGATACATACATACATACTCTGAGGGTGCCAAAAATGTATATACGTTTTAAGAGATGTTACCTCTGTGTTACTTTTTGAAGTTAAATTGAATTATGATAGCAATGTGTAGCATGACACTCAAAAGATGGTATTTATCCTGAATGCTAGCACCACCATGCAACAGGCACAGCAGTTAAAGAGGATGGGGGGGGGAGCCAAGACATCATATAACCCAATATACAAGTGGTCAAAGGAAATGAACAGACAGTTCTCAAATGAAGAAGTTCATAAGGTTAAGAAACATGAAAAATGCTCAGTATCCCTAGCCAGTAGGGAAATGCAAATCAAAACAACTCTGAGATTTCACCTAACTCCAGTAAGAATGGCCAAGATCAACAAAACAAATAATAACAAATGTTGGCAAGGATGTGGAGAAAAGGGAACCCTCTTACACTGTTAGTGGGACTGTAAATTGGTTCAACCACTTTGGAAATCAATATGATCAATATGGAGATACCTCAGAAAACTAAAAAGAGAACTGCCAGCTATACCACTACTGGGAGGTAAGTCATCATACCACAGAGACACCTGCACCTCCACATTTAATTCAGCACTTCTCACAATGGCAAGGATATGGAACCAAACAAGATGCTCATCAATAGAAGAATAGATAAAAACAAATTATGGTACACATACATAATGGAATATTACCCAGCAATAAAAAATGAAATAATGTCATTTGCAGCAAAATGGATGGAACTGGAGGATATCATCTTAAGTGAATGAACATAAGCTCAAAAAGAGAAATACCATATGTTCTCACTCATATGTGGGAGCTGAATCTTTACTTAAGGGAAGAAAAATCCTATACATAAGTTGAAATATAAAAATGTACAGTTAAACTTAGTAAAAAAGGGATAATATAAAGAGTAGAAAGGAGGGAGGGGACTAGCAAAGGGAAGTGAAGACTGAGGAATATGGGATGGGGAGGAGAAACAATGTAAAGGGATAAAGCAGGACAGGTTAATCTCAATGTAAATGATGCAACTTCATGAGTACATGGGAAAAATGGGGGACTATAACCCAAATATGTGTATGAGTCTTACTACATATTAGTCAAAAGGTTCCATAAACCTCATAAGCTGATAAACATGTAACCAAAAGTGATGTAATAGTTGCATAATGGAAAAAGCAAATGCTGTATTACTGTGTACCTCACCAACATTTACCAATAAAGAGGAAAAAAGAAAAAAAATGATAATAGGGGAAGCATAGTTGTTGTTCAGGAGTGCAAAACCATTTTGAAATGGTATTTGAAATTTAGCCTGCAGCTGTAGCCCTGTGGCATCTGATCCCGTCAGATCTCGGAAGCTAAGCAGGGCCGGGCCTGGTTACTACGTGGATGGGAGACCGCCTGGGAACACCAGAAGCTGTAGGCTTGGGAGAAGGACCTGGCAACCCCCTCCCAAACATCAATTTGCCATTGAAAACCCTATGAACAGCAGAGAAGCACTGACAATAGTGTTTCCCCTGTTTTACAGAGGGTCGCTATGAGTCGGATACCGACTCGACGGCACCTAACAACAACAACAACAATTTTTCTTTTCTTCGTTGTGGCTGAATAAAGGTCTCTCTCTCTCTCTCTCTCCATATATATATATATATATGTCAGTCACATTTTCTTTACCCTTAATGGTGTTGACTAGAACTTTTAGGTTAGATATCTCACATCCTGTACTTCTGCAATTTACTTTTCACTCTTAGAAAAATGGATTTGTATTTATGCTTATTAAATTTCATCTGATTGTGACCCATTGTGTCATCTTATAAATAATGCTGGCATTCAATATGCTCAACTTGATTTTACACCCTTTGTTTGTTTTTATTTTTTTGTTTTTTGGAGACAGTCTCAATATTTAGCCCATGCTGTCCTGGAACTCACTAGGTAGTCCAGGCTGGCCTTGAACTCACAATCTTCCTCCCTCAGCCTCCCAAGTGCTGGGACTATAGGCATGCAACACCATGCTCGGTTTCTAGTTTTGTGCTAATTATCAACACAGTAAAATACTGTCTATCTTCACCTATATTATTTCAATGCTCAAGACAGAGACTTACTCAAAAGCCACTAGATTCTTGACTATAAGATGACTTCACCCACTAGAAGTGATGTCTAATTCATTTTAAAATTATTATTCAGAAAGGTATAAGGAGTGATTTCAAAAAATTCTTTTCTGAAGTCAGAACACATTATGCTCACAGCATTTTTCTGATCTATAAGCTTAGAAATTTTACTGAGAAAAAGGTTTTGTGTGACTTATTCTTAGTAACTCCATTTTTGTCTTTTAAAAATTCCAGATTTCTTTTCCAGGCAATCCTAAAATACACGAATAATAATACAAACCTCTAGGGGTTTGTTCTAAAGTTCATTGACCTGTGATTTTCAGAATCTACTTTTGTCCTACAAAAGGGAAACATTTGCCTCTCTCCAGTTTGTTCTCTGTGATTTCTGAATGTTACCTACAGTAGCGCCACTATCACTTTCTTCACTGAAAACCCAGTATGTAAGGACATTGGTAACTAAACTCACTAAAGACACTGGATGTCCTTCTGCTCTCATCTCATCCAGCTGGGGTTCTTATTTTCCTTTAGCCATTCTTGACCATTTGAAGAGCATTTCCTTTGATGGGTAAGACAGAAGCAAAAAGCCAGATACCATGGCATATGCCAGTAATCCCAGCCACTCAGGACACTGAGGCAGAAGGATTGTGAGTTCAAGGCCATAGGCAGCCTGCACAATTTAGTGAGACCCTGTCTCAAAATAAAAACTAAGAAAGGGACCAGGGATGTAGCTCAGTGGTAGAGCATTTGCCTAGCATGCAGGAGGCCCTGGGTTCAACCCTCCAGTACTGGAAAACAAAAACAAAAACAAAAACACAGAATCAAAAAGAGCTAACTATGACTTATTTCAATCTTTTGTTAATCTTGCATTATATATTCAGGCAGAGGGCTTATTTCTTCCTTATTCTTCCCTATTCTAAACATATCTTTAAAAATCCTTTTTGTTATGTTTTGAGGGAATCATTAATTTTGACTCCATTAGGTTTCAGCATTTCAGTCCTAATTATTATAGTTTTGTGAAAGTTTGAAAATTCTTTTTATCTTCTGTGTATGACCACTTTAAAACTGAACTAATTCAAGGGCACCTCAAAAGAATGTTTTGAAAGTTGAAAGGAAAATGAGTGCTGAGCCTTTGGCACAGGCTTGGCATACTGTAAAGGATCTATAAATGTTATTATTAATGTTTGAGGCCCCTCATTTTCTCCCACTCATTATGTAGTTCAGAATGTTAATTTCTAAGGACTCCCATCTCTCTCAAGTTGTATTAACCTGCAATCTTCTGAATCTCTACTCTAAACCATTGGGTGCCTCCTCTCCTTAGGCTGAGGAGTTTGAGTGACCCTTTCTAGTGATGATAGTACATCTTAGGATTCCTTTCATTCTCCAGCACCAAGGTGTTCTGTAACAATCAAATGAAGACTAAAGAAACAGTTTTTCTCAGTATCTTTCTCTGAAAGATGAAGCCATCAAGACAAGGATTTGTGTTTGTCTTTGGAAGATAGCCGTCTAAACAGCAGACATCTATCTATCTGGGCTGGGGTTTAGCTCAGTTGGTAGAGTGCTGCTCTGTACTTTCTGAGGACCTGGATTCAATCCCCAGCACCACAAAAATGGGAGAAGGATGTGGCAATCCACTCCCCAAGCCACCCCAAAACAATCAGTCATTGAAAACCCTATGAGGGTTGCTATGAGTCAGATCCAACTTGGCAGCACCTAACAATAACTATCTATCTATCTATCTATCTATCTATCTATCTATCTATCTATCTATCTATCCATCCATCTACCCTATACTGTTTGACAATCCAAAATGTGTTTTGAATGCTATAGCCCAATGACGACTATTCTACCTTTTATAATTCTGTTCCTGCAATCAACCTGGGAGATAGCTATTGTTATGGTTTAAATATGAAACGTCCTCCCCCAAGCTTATGTTTTGAACACTTGATCTCCAGCTTTTGATGTTGTTGTTAGGTGCTATTGAGTTGGTGTCCCACTCATAGTGACCCTACATACAGCAGATGAACCAGTATTGTCAGTGCTTCTCTGCTACTCATAGGGTTTTCAGTGTCAGATTGATCTTTGGGAGTGGATTGCTGGGTCTTTCTCCTAAGCCTACAGCATCTGGTGTTCCCAGGTGGTCTCCCATCCAAGTACTAACCAGGCCCGACCCTGCTTAGCTTTCAATCTCTGGCTAGTGGTGCTATTTTGGGAGGCTGTGGAACCTTTAGGAAGTGGGGCCAAGCTAGTAGAAGAAGGTCTGTAGGAGCAGGCTTTTGAAGGTTATACTCAGCCCCTAGTTCCTCTTTGTTCTCTGCTGCCTCGTCTGCTGTGATGTGAACAGCTGTCCTTTGATACACACTGCCCCCACCTACTCTACTTTGCCACTATCAACTGAAACCCTCTGAAACTGTGTGCCGAAATAAATCCTTCCTCCCTTAAGTTTTTTCTGTCAGGGATTTGTTCATAGTAATGCAAAAGTAACTAATACAAACATTGTCAGCCTCACTTTAGAGATGATAAAACTAGGGCTAAGAGAGATACAGAGATATACTCATGGTGACCAGTTGGTAAGATTTTTAGCTGGGACTCAAACCCAGGATACCAACTGGAAAGCTGTCTATACCAGATACTAGAAAAGAATCAGCCAGATCCAGTCAGGTGTTTTCTGTAGAATGCTTATTTCTATCAAGATTTTACCACCTGTATTACTAATATTTTAATAGATCATTTATACCAGAAACACTACCAGTATTCTCTTATATTCTCATCCAAAAGGTCTTCAATATTCATTTATAAAACTTTTTTTGAGCACTTACCATGTACCAGATACTGTAATTCTAGAATTTCCACAATGGTGTATGTCTTCTTTAAAAAACAAGTGTACTATCCTCAGCCCTCATTTATTATTATTTTCTTTTTCAGTACTGGGGGATTGAACACAGGGTGCACCACCAATGAGCTGCACTCCAGCCAGTTTTTTATTTTTTATTTTGAGACAGGGTCTCACTGAATTGTGCAGGCTGCCTTTGGCCTTGAACTTGCAATCTTTCTGCCTCAGCTTCCCAAGTTGCTGGGATTATAGGTATGCACCATGGCACCTGGCTAACCCTTCATTTTTTTCTATTCAATGTTTATGAACCACTTCTACATTCCAGGCATTGCACCTGTACCACTATAGTACATAAAAAGTGCTGTAGTAAGTACAAAGATAAGTTAAAGGATGTTTAGCTCCTACCTTGAGGGAGCTTACAACCTATTGGAAAGAAAACTAGAAGTAACTCAAGTATAAGGCAAACAAAGATTAGTGCCTTCCATAAGAGATACAAAGTCATATGTTGTTGTTGTTGTTAGGTGTGGTCGAGTCAGGTCCAACTCATAGCGACCCTCATAGGGTTTTTAATGGCTGACTGTTTCGGGATTGCTTTGGGAGTGGATTGCCAGGTCCTTCTCCCATACAAAGTCATATAAGGAAACCTATAAGAAAATGGCTGATTGTTTCAGGATAGCTTCAGGAGTGGATCACCACATCCTTCTTCCATTTTTTTGCCTGCAGCCATACCACCATGGTGTCCAATCCTGTCAGATCAGGGAAGCTAAGGAGAGTCAGACCTGGTTAGTACTTGGATGGGAGACTGCCTGGGAATACCAGATGTTGTAGACTTGGGAGAAGGATCTGACAGCCCACTCCCAAAAAACAATCAGCCACTGAAAATCCTATGAGTAGCAGAGAAACAAGCCTGCAGCTGTAATCCTGTGGCATCTGATCCTGTCAGATCTCCGAAGCTAAGCAGGGTCGGGCCTGGTTACTACCTGGATGGGAGACCACCTGGGAATACTAGAAGCTGTAAGCTTGGGAGAAGGACCTGGCAACCCCCTCCCAAAAATCAATCTGCCATTGAAAACCCTATGAACAGCAGAGAAGCACTGACAATAGTGTTTCCCCTGTTGTACAGAGGGTCACTATGAGTCGGATACTGACTGGATGGCACCTAACAACAACAACAAGCAGAACAAAACACTGACCATTGTGTTTTGCCTGTTGTACATATGGTCGCTATGAGTTGGACACTGATTCAATGGCACCTAACAAGAACATAAGAAAACATCTGACGGATTTTGAATGTTTAGAATTTTGATATCTGAAAGTGGTGTAAGACATGTACTTGGGGGGAGTAGAGGACAAAAGCAAAAAGATAGAGAAGGAAAGATGGCATGAGTGGGTCCAGGGAATGACTGCTCGTCCTTCCAGCTGAAGTGCAGAATTCATGGTGGGCTGGAATGAGGGACAGATTGGAAAGGTCGCTTGAGGGTCATGTAGTGGACACCCTAAACGCCCAGGTGAGGTGTTACTCAGTTTGAATTGAGCCACTAAAGGTCTCTGGGGACAGGTAACCTTCCCCAAATTATATTTTGTGAGCAGTGATGAGGTGGCCATGAGTGGGAGGGCTTGGAGAGGGTAAGAGCAGAAGCGGAGGGCTCAGTGGTGCGCTTGTTCACTGCAATCTTCATTAGCTACACTTCAGTGTGTCCCAGGAGCTCATCTGGGCCCAGAAGATCTGATTCTGCTCTTTGATATCATCTATGTAGTTACCTACTTCCTCTACCTAAATCCTGGATTCATTACAGCCCATAAAAAGGAAAGATGGTTTTTATTTCCGACTTACGTGTTTTAACTCAGCAGAGATACATCTGGATTTCTTCTAACTGCTTCACTGTTTCCCATGCAAATCAACAGAAAGGGACACCAGCTGAATCTTGGCCAGCTGAGTGAAGCCTTGAGCTTCACTGAGGGAGACTGTTCTCATCCTCTAGAAATTGCATCAGTGAGACCTCCATTGGATACCTCAGTGGGGAGCCACAACCACATGACACCTCTTTTCCTTGGACCTGAGGGACCCAGTGACTTCTCTTTGTTGTTGTAGTTAGCATGGCCTGATGCTCCTTCCTAGAACTTTTGGATTTGTGAGTAATGGTAAATACCATGTATTCGTGCATCTAACCTGCACCTGTATCTAATGTGCACTCAGATTTTGGCAATTCCTTAAACAGAAACAAGCTAGCAATTCTCATCTGCTCCTTTTCTTCAAGCACTCCTTGCCCATAGAACAACTGAAAAAATATGATAGTGAAGTGACTGATGGAGAGCACTGACAATGTTTCAGTTATGAGCGATGATGAGTATGATGAATAATATGAAAATTATAATGAGGAAAATAAATAAAATGATAAATTATGGGGTTGTATTGTTTTTAGGACATGTACAGTGGTCCTATAATTTTCCCCAAACCCAGCTTTTGACCGTGAACCTAATCCACACACAATTCTAATCTGCATCTGATCTTTTAGCCTACTAAAACTGTTGAAATGGTATGGATTAGATTTGAGAATACACAGTATTTGTATTTGTCCTATTGCTCTAGTGAAACATTGCCATGCACATTCTTCAACTCTCTTAGCTTTAATACTAGTGAAAAGTTCTCTTTGTTTTTTTGAGGATTCCCATTTCTGGATTCTTCCAGAACTCTTTTTGTCATTCATATTTTCTAAGTACCATTTATCTTTTCTAATAGGTTGGAGAGTGGGGAAGTGTGCAAATCAGCTTTCCATGGCTGTGACAATATACCCGAAGAACAGCAATTTAAAAGGAGGAAAGATTAATTTGGCTCACAGTTTCAGAGGTTTCAGTCCAGTCAGTTGGCTCCACTGCTTTTGAGCCTGTGGCAAGGTGAAACATCATGGTAGGGAGAACATGATTAAGCCAAAACTTCTCACTTCATGGTGGCCAGAAAGCAAAGAGAAAACCAGGGAGAGGCCAGAGTCCCAACATCCCCTTCAAGGGCTCACCTTCACTTCAGCCCCACTTACTATATGTTCCAGTATGGCCGTGGGCTGGAGACAAAGCGTTTAGAGTGTGGGAAGATTTAAGATCCAAACCATAACAGGAGGTGTACATCAACCTTTTTATCTTCTCCCTTAAAATTTTGATCAGCTGCATCACGTTACTAGAGACTCTTCAGAGGAAACACACTAAACAAGCCACTCATTTAATCTACCTGCCCATATACCTTTTTGTGTGTGTGTGTGTGTGGTACTTGGGGGTTGAACGCAGGGTCATGCACATACTTTGTAAGTGCTCTACCAATGGGCTGCACCCCCAGCCCACTTTTCACTCTTTATCTTGAGACAGGGTCTCGGTAAATTATGCAGATTCCCTCTGGGTTTGAACCTGCTATCCTCCTGCCTTCATCTCCTGAGTCGCAGGGATTACCAGCATGAGCTACCATGGCTGGCTCTAGTATTACCCTTGCTTTTTACAGAGAAAATGGAAAGGATCAGTTCTGAAGTTGCTACCTTATGTTTCCTGCACCATATAATCCACAGTAGGTACACACAGACTGATGAGTTTAGACACAGAGGGGGAGATGCAGTGAGGATGAGAAGCTAGGAGTAGAGTTTTTCACTCTACAGAGGACCTTCCAGACATGAAACTGAATGAGCCAAAAGAAAAAAAATCTTGTGAATGCATCTAAAATAGTTTAGGGAGAAGCTGTAACCTATCAATGAAGATCACAGTAGAATAGGGTTGTTGGAAGACAAGGAGCTCCTTCAATAGATGTGAGGCAAATGCGGCTGTTTGAGTCGAGGCAGAGATGGGCTGATTCACCTCTAAACATGGCAGAAGATGACACAATGAGAGCAGGAATGGCTTACCTATCCACTGACTATGTCCCCAGACTCCATTATCTGAAACCTCACTGAGGTCTTAGAGCCAAAAGGTGCAAAGTGAGGCAGCTGACTGGGGAGTGGGCGGGAGGGAGGTAGGGGTGTATTGGAACCAGACCTAAAAGAAGGGGTTACCATCTCATTCCTTATCGCTTTAACTCTATAGCCCCATTAAAGCTAAGAATTCTGAACATCTTTCCACTCCTAAGCCTACAGATTTAAAGGTTCCATCATGAACAGAACCTGAGACTCCGAAGCACTAGGAAGTGTCAACTCTATAAAGCAAGCTGAAATAAATACAAAACCCAGGCAGAAAGACCAGGCCTTCTGCTTTATTAAATGCACAGGGCAGCAGAAAACATATCAGTCACATTCCTTGATAAACAGAAACAGGTGTTGTCCTGAGGCTCGGTGGAGGGGAAGAGGATGAAAAATAGTGACTCTTCCATTGGGAGTCATTTCTCAGTGCTTGGGGTTACTCCCTTCAACAGCAAAACCCATGGTATCAAAAGGACCACAAAGGCAAGAGACTGTGTCAACTGGCATGAGCCAGGCAAAAATGAGAGCTGTTCATTATTCTGTTCTTCAGGTTGAAGTGTATTTTTTTCATCAAACTGGTGGAATGTTTGCAAAACTGGAAAGTAGGTCTGCTCAGCCATGGTGACCCAGGGACACACAAATGGCAGGGATGGCTGTGAGGGGCTGTGTGTGTCCTGCCACCAGACTCATCCTCCTATTCTCTATTGTGATGGTATTTGAAGACCAGGCTTTGCAGGTAATTAGGTTTAAATTAGGCCCTGAGGGTGGGCACCTTAGGATGGGACTCACGGCCTTGTAAGAAGAGAATCAAGAAAGTGAAAGAGCTTGTTTTCTCTCTCACCTTGTCAGGGTAGAATGAAAATCTGACCATCTGCTAGTGGGCCCTTAGCAGGAATCACATCTGCCGGCATCTTGACCTTAGACTTCTGGCCTCCAGAACCGTGAGAAGTAAATGTCTGTTGCTTAGGCCACCCAGTCTGTGTTATTTTGTTATAGCAGCCAGAGTTAATTAAGACAATGGTCTGATTGTCCTGGTCTTATCACTTCTAGGACTGGATTCAGAATAACATGGGAATGGGGTGATGTCAAAAGGCATCTTGGCCACAAGCACTTCTTTATTTTCTCTCCCACCCACCCAAGCATATATAGGTAAATGCTCCACAAGAAGAATATAGTATTAAAAATGAAATTAACAATGGGTGAAAAGAAAATTGTACAAGGGAACTATGTAAAGACCTCAAATCCTGGAATAGGAGAAGAGGAGTTTTAAGACAACCATTTCTACAAGTCTTCTTACCTTTGTTTAAGCGTCCCATCACGGTAAACTCAAAATATTTGCTATTGTCAGTTGAGGAGTACAGGCCAAAGATGGTGGCTGAGCTTTTAGTCTGCAGCTTGAAGGTGGCAATCACATAGATCTCATTCAGGGAGGAGTCTGTCAGGATTGGCTGTAGAGCACCTGTGTTCAGCCTTTGACTGGAGGATGGGAGAAGGTCAAAGACTGGGGAGAAGAGGAGGAAAGGTGTGGTCAGTGAAAGGTTAACTTTATGGCAAACTTTTTTTTGGGGGGGAGCTTGTCATTTGACAATAAGCTACAAAAGAATGTAAAGTAATCTTGTATCATTTTTTCACATTGTCAAACTCACCTGTTCTTGCCTGTCACTTTTAGAGTAGCTGGATATTTGAAGCAAAAGAAATATAGCACGGTATTCATCACTGGTTATAGCCCTTAAGACAAGAATAAATTTGCAAACACAAAATTAGATTTGGCTGAACAAGTGGCTCTGAAAATGCCCACTAGGAAAAGCACTAAAAGCTTAAAGTACAAGGGGGACAGGTGAGAGCATCCAGCTCATTATTTTTCTCATGTCCTCAAGCAGTGAAATGCAGTGATGGGGTCCCTTACATACCACCTGGACCAGAGCCAATTGCATTTTGCTGGTCAGTGATAAATGATAGGGAATGCAGTGGAAAACACAGATGTGGTGGTAGATACAGTATTGGCAAAATGATTTACCACCTTTGTGACACCTAAGTGTTCTCTTTGTGCCTTTAAAATTCTCCAGTATTTCCCTGTTTCAAAAAAAAATCCCATCAGGGAAACAAAACAAAGTGATGTGGTTTCTATTTCTTGCTGTATCCTGATGGATCGAGTTGGTCTACAAAACTAAAATCTAAGCCAAGCATGGTAGCACATGCCCGTAAGGTCAGCACTTGGGAGGCAGAGGCAGGAGGATCTAAAGTTTGAGTCCACCCTGGGTTATATAGCAAGACCCTTGTCTCCATAACCCAAAACTAACAAACAAATAAACAAGACATAAAAACCCCAAGCCCCAAAATACAAACACAACACCCACCCAAACAAAAAATCTACATCTGTTTTTGTACAAATTGCTTTTGATCAAGTTTGAGCAACATTTTTTTGTTGTTGTTTTTTGCTGTGCTAGGGATCAAACCCAGGGCCTCGTGCTTGCTAGGTAAGCACTCTACCACTGAGCCACACTCAAAAGCTTTATAAAACCTAGGAAAGCCACGAGAAAGGATGTCCAGAGCCATTTAAAAAGCAATGGTCAAATTTGCGTAATACTCCCTAGAAGTTACATAGAATTTGTTAGGCTATGCAAATATTGTTTGAACAGTTCTATGGCCTGCAGGAACTTCAGCACCTAGAGCTGTCTCTTGGTTACTGAAAGGGTAATATTGAAAACTTACAAAGAGCTCTTACAAATCAATAAGACAATAAACATCCTTATGGAAAAATGGGCAAAGAATATGAAAAGGCAATTTATAGGAAAAGAATTAAAAATGACTATTATGCATACAAATAAATATCTATATACTTACCTAATGATGAGGAAATTACTAACTTAATAAGATATTATTTTCACTATCAAATTGGAAAAATAATAAATGCAATAATACCCAACTGTTGAGGAGGGTTCAGACAAATGGACTCTCATATATTGCTTGGTAAGATTTAAACCAATATAACATTTTGTATTAATATTTGTGTGTGTGTGTGTGGTACTAGAGATCAAATCCATGGTCTTCTGCACAGTAGGCAAGCACTCTACCACTGAGGTACAACCTCAGCCCAAATCAGTATAAACATTTTGAAGATGTTTTAAATAACAGTATCAAAGGCCCTATAACTCATATGCCTTTTGACTTAGTGATTCTAGTAAAGGAATTTATCAGTACTAAATGACAGAGAAGATAGTAAATGATTTAGGTACAAAGATTTTTACTATCAGTGGTAATCCTAGAACTTCTGTTTTGGAAGGAATTCGTTAAAAATCTAAATGAAAGAGAGGGGAATCTTGAAGATCTCTTTCCATAGCACTTTGCCATGAAAACAAACTGTCCTTAGCAAAGCAAGAAGGATTTGACAGAGGTTAAAAGGATGGTTAGTACCAACCTGAGCCATCCTGGGACCCTTCAATTGTTCAATAAATTACTAATTACAATATCAGAACACTGGAAACAGCTTAACTGTCCTATATTACAAACCTGGCTAAATTAATTTCTATCCTTACAAAAAGAATACCATTTATCTTTAAGATGCAGCTCAATACCTGCAGACATTCAAAGATGTTTATAAGAAAGTGAAAAAAAGATTATAAAATTATATGCATAACATGATCCCCCTCTGATATATATATTTTCATAGAAAAAGATATGAAATGAAAGACAATAGAAAGACACATTAACATTAATAGTAGCTATCTCTGGGTTGTATAACAGTTTTCTTTCTTTTTTCCTTTTTTACTTATTCAGTTTCTATTTTTGTACAATAAGTAGGTATTGCTTTTGTACTAAGAAAAAACAAATAAAAGTTCTAAGACAAACAGGCGAAAAAATCTAGTTACGCAAGAATGTCTATTATTTTTAAAAAATAGTCTGTCTTCAAACTGGATCTATACTATTCATTTCACATGTACAAGAGGACCTTACACAATAATGAATTTAACACTAGATGTGTTGGAAAACAGAACATCTACTGTGCTCCTTCTAGTGCCCCACAGCCCACAACCATGGAGATGGGATATCAGATTTTTTAATTTCCACAGAATCGGAAACTTCATTTCACCAATGGGGCAAAGGAGAAATAAAGTGATGTGGCTGAAAGTTCCATTCAGGACAAGACATCTTCAGAAAAGACATGTGTTCAAGTATGGGAACTGCATTCGAAACTAAACTCTTGCTACTCCTGGCCCTTGCTTTGACTTTGATCAGGTCCACAATTTAATTCAAACTAAATGTGCTGTGTTTCAATCTGTGTGGCTCATCTGATCCATTTGCTGCTCTCTCAAGAGGCAGAGTTGCGATTCCTTTGTAATGACTTTAGAGAGTGTTTTGAAAAGGAAATGAGACACTACCATAGTCTATTAGTGTTATTACTTTTTAGTAAAAGTACCAGGATCCAAGCACAACTTTCTAGTGTTAGAGGTGAAATTACTGCTACCAATGAGCCCAACTATTATGGTATGTAAATTGAATACATACTAATTTAAGACTAGCAATATAGCTCAGAGAAAAAAAGGAGATAAGCAAATGATCCAGTTGAGCTGATAATTGCAGACTAGATAACTCAATAAAGGAATCTATCAGAAACTTGACTTAATCAGATCATCTACTGCAACTAAATTAGCCAGATAATTTAGGGTGTATAGTTTGAATTTAAATCTCCATAAAACTGTCAGGTCTAAGAAATAGAACCTATACCTAAGGCACATTATGAAGTTGTGTGTTTGAATGTCAAGAGCTTATATAACACAAAATATTACAGCCCCAAAGTCAAGCCTGCCAAATAACCACTGCAGTAAGTAAAGTTTTGAATCATGTTAAGACAAAACAAAACAAAACTTCCTTTTCTACCTTCTTAGAATCACAGGGCACAATGCATATTACAGACTACAGCGTTCCAAATATTTTAACCCAAACTGAACCCAGCAGCACAGCACCCCCTGAAACCACAATTGTGGTTGCCTGGTCTAGAATCAAAATGAGCTATTTGGTGAAATGCGAAGTGTAAGTAGGGGATCACTGTGATGGAGAGTGAGGGGAGTTAAGAATGCCCTCACAGGCATTCCTTGGTCTGGTTTCATGAGGAGTAACAATTTTCACTTCAAGTTGTGTGTCTCTTCCATTTTTATTTCCTAAGTAATAAATCAACCCGGGCACCAAGTTCAAGTAAGAAGGTCTCTACTGAATAGCCAGCCAGACTCTAAGATCTTATTTTGCCTAAATCATTCCTTCCCTTTGGTGTTTACAAGAGATGCTGTTTAACCTTAAGAGCTTTCTGCCAGAGGGCTATTTGCACCCCATCACACAAAGGGTTTCAGGAGGATTCAGGTAGCTTTGGAATTACTTATTGAATTTTTACCTTTTCATAGAAAAAGAGCAGTTTCTCAGTCCTTCCTCCTATTTATCACAGGAATCGAGAAATCTAACCAATGCCTTAAACAAACAACCCTTGCTTTTGGGGATCCAAGCACAGAAAGGCAATGGCAGAGCAGTGGAATAATGCGGAACCTTTCTCAAGAGTGTCAATCTGGTTCTGTCTTGCCAGAGTAAAAGGATTTAGCAGGCAAAGGCTGAGGGGAGGGAAAGGGGCCTCAGGGGACAGAAACTGGTCTTCATACAACTTGGATTTCACCCTGCACCATAGTTAGAGGTCCAAGGACCTTGTGGCTAGCTTTAAAGCAATCCCCACCTCTTTGCACAGGCTGAAAATAAGTTTTGCATCCCCCAAACTACTGTTTAGGGAACTGGTCTCATCACTGCTTAATCGAATTTCAGAAAATTCTATAATCACCACTTGCAATCACAATATGCCCCGAGAGGCACATAAGGGCCCCAGAGGGTCTAAGAAGTACTGGGCAAGGCCCCAGGAGCCCTGGGCCGAGCAGCGCTCCTCGAACTGCTCCCTCCACTTGGCCCGAGAGCTCCGCGGAAGGGGGCCCTGGAGGCGCCCACTTACCCTGGGGAGTGGCCTGCGCGGCGGCCCCCAGCCAGGGCTGCAGGACCAGGTGCAGCAGGAGGAAGGCGGCTCCGCGCGGGGCCAGCATTTTGGCACTCCCTGCTCCCCGAGGGCTCGGCGGGCCACTTGGCGCTGCTCCGCCTCAGTGTCCCTGGGCGGCGCAGAACCTGGGTCGGGGCCCCGCGGGCAGCGCAGGTGCCGGGTGCGGAGCGCGGGCCGTGCGCCCGGCGCGGCGTCCGGGCTGCCGTCAGAGGGGCACTCGAGTCCTGGCCACACGCGGAGCTGGGGCGCGGGCGGCTGGGCTCCGCGGCCGCGGCCGGCGCTTTATGGTCCGGCCGCCCCGGGGGCGGGGGAGGACCCAGGCCGGGGCGGTCCCCTTGGCCGGGAGCCCCTTTTGCCGGGAACAGTGGGGGCAGCGGGAGTCGGGAGCATGGGCCACGGAGGAAAAGGCATGGGTGTGGGCACGAGGAGGAGCGGCAGGGACCGGGCCCAGGGTGGGCGCAGGTACCGTGCCCGCGCGCCCCGGGCTCAGCGGGGTGGGAGAAGCGAGAGTGGGGCAGGGGCTGCAGAGATAAGGGAGGACAAGGGAGAGATGGGGGGCGGGGAGCAAAGGGAGGAGGACAGTGACTGGCCCGCTAGCTTTGGGCACGATCGGTCCCCTCTCATTCTCCGTTTGTTTTCTAAGAAGAACATCGTTTGTGCAGGCTTCTGATGCCCCTCTGGGTTTCTTTCCGAATCCATGCTGAAAGCCCTCCAGGAAAGTTCTGTCTCAAGTTGGCCCAGGGAACAACTGCTTTCCTGTATTTCTCCAAGCTTGAATACTTGTAATGTGGATTTTTTTTTCTATTGAGATTTGAGATATGAATAATGACCACTTGAATGTTTTTGTGTTTTTAATGGAAATAAAACACATCTCAAGGAATCCATCCAGATAGAGCTATATATAGGATGGTGGTGCTGTGCTCTTGGGAAATTTATTTTCAGCGCAGTTTCCAAACACCGTGTCTGCCCACCTCCATTCCACACCCCCTAAAGATTCTGTGTAATGCTTTAAAGGTATTGAAGTAGGCTGGAATGAGATGGAAGGAACATTAAATAACTAGTCTTCCTTGTAGGCAGAGCCTCCTGAGAATGATATAGATTAGCTGGAGGAAAAAATATTTGAAAGGCAGTGGCAAAAATTTCCATATGTAACTATCTCCACTAATGGAGAGGTTCCAGCAAAGTATTTCTATTCTTATCTTTTATGTATTACAGAATTTCACTATAAAATTTAAGGAGCTCTCTCTCCTACAAACTGAGATATCAACCCACCATATTATTCCCAGACTCTGCGAGCATAATCCCTAACCACTTATGCTTCTGTTTACAGCTAATGACCTGGAGATTTAAGCTATCCTCAGAGCTCACTTCTACTGGAAGTCTAACAGAGGTCTACCCAGGCTTCCTTTAAAGCCACATTACACTGAAGCCACTAGATAGAATGGGACACCATATACCCACCAATGACATCACTGAAGAGACACAAAGGGAGTGTGTATGTGTTTCTATTCAATGAAAATGTAAATTAATGGCATTGACTAGATTTGGGAGTCTTCATGTCCCCAAACTGCATCCCAAGCATTGGCTTGGGATAGAGGGAGATCCAGACTCTCAGCCCGTGCTTCAAGAACAGATTTGCTTTTATATATTTTATACAGTACACTTCAGAATAAGATTTTCATTAAAGAAAGAGTTGGAATATTTACAAGTTCAAAAGCCACTTTTAAGTGGCTCTCAGTTGTGTATATTAGAATCTTCTTGAGGAGCTTAAAAAAAATTAGGTGCTTACAGAGAACAAAGGAAACTAAACACAATCCCAGCACTCATGAGGCTGAGGTTGTTGTTAGGTGCCATCTAGTCGGTGTCCTACTCATGGTGACTCTACGTACAATAGATGGAACACTGTTGTTAGTACTTCTCTGCTATTCATAGGGTTTTCAATGGCTGATTGTTTTTTGAGAGTAGGTTGCCAGGTCCTTCTCCCAAGCCTACAGTACCTGGTGTTCCCAGGGGTCTCCCATCCAGGTACTAACCCGGCCCAACCCTGCTTAGCTTCCAAGATTTGACGGAATCAGACGCCACAGTGGTATAGGTGCAGGTCAAGAGGCTGAGGTAGGAGGATCATTTGTCCTAGGAGAGCATGGACTACATATCCAGTTCCAGGCCAGCCTGGGGCTGCATAATGAGACTTGGTCTCAAAAATAAAAATAAATAAAATTTAAAAATTAAAATTAAAAAGAGTGTGATGGAGAAATAAAAGAATCAAATATCTTTCTAGTACCCTAACAACTGAAAGTCTAGATTTGCCTCTAGAGAGCCTGCATTTTCATGAAACCATGCACTGGGGAGACTCAGTAGGCTTTCTCTTTATATTGTCAGAATAAATAGAAAATGTGTTTACAATAAAATTCATTAAATTAGCTATGAAATGTATGGTGAAAGGAGGCAAAAGAGTTAATTGGTTTCATTTGTATACTACCTCATTAAAATATCTATGGTTGCACTTAATGCTGAATTTTATTTTATTTTAATAATGTGTTAATTTATTTGTTAAATTTTTCCCCCATATCAGGCTGTGAGCACCTGAGGATTATCTCATTTATTTTCATAGCACCAATTCCAAGTACAAGGGGTGCCTAACACTTAATAGTGAATAGATCATTGAGTTGACTTCTCTGAGCACTGTAAACTTAGATATGAAATGTTGTAACATTAGCAACTCCTGTATAGGTACAGTAGGTTGGGAAAAAATGGCATGCTTACCCAATATAATTTTAGCAAAAGTGCTGCAATCAGAGGCTTAAAAAGTGCTTATGTGATTGAGCTTGCTTACTCTTACATTTCTGATTTGGCTGGGATAGCATGCTTGTGCTGGCCTAGTGGAGGATGAGAGACATGGAGTAGGGTGCCATCAGCCTAGGCAAAGTCAGCTATGATCAACTGAGAGCTGCCTCAGGCAGATGAGTGAATTCAGGCAAGATCAGCAGAGCTGTCTAGCTGCCTGTAGACATGTGGGCAATAAATGTTTATTTTTATCAACCACTGAGGTTTGAGGATTTGTTGTTACACAGCACTGTTGTGGCAGTGGAGAACTGCTATATTAGGTTTCTTTCCTTTTCTAATCCATGGTATGCTTCAATGCACAATATGATCTTCGACATTTGCTGACAACTTTCAACCTTACCACTCCCTTCCTCTCAGCCCCACATCTGGACAAACAGATAAGAAAGCCTCAGTGCCCAATTCTTCAGTGGTGGCTGGAAATTCTAGCTGAGTGCATACTAGTGCATGCACAGGAACCCTCTTCAAATAGCCCCCCTACCCCAAACCACTGTCTTTCCCTACTCTCTCAAGGCAGTTCCAGATCAGCTTGGGAGCCCACTGTGTGCTCCCCAGAAAGCCTCACTATGTGAGTAATAAATATTTCAAACCCTTTCATAGCATCAGTGTTGGTCTTGACTGCTAAACACAGTTTGGGGAGTGGGACTATCAATGCTGCTCCTATGGGATGGCTACAATACTGTTCTTCAGAAGTGAGGGATGTTACTCACTATACATTGCTGTTGCTATTTGGCACAACTGAGTAGACATTGTCAAGTTTCTACTTGAAGGGACTATAAAAGGGATAGTTATTAACACTAAAAATGGATTAAAAGGCCATATGGTTTACATTCTACTGTGTGATGACATTTATACCACAGTACTGGGGAAAATGGACTCTGGACTCTTGTTTAGTTTACTGTTGAAAACAAAGGAAGGAACTTAAGAGACAGGAAAATAGCTTTTCTAGAAATTACCTAGCAAAATAAGGGACCAATAAATGAAGCAGGGGGCATCTGATCAGTGTGAAATTGAACATAGGCTTTTCCCCAAGGATTTAGAAGATATTTTGCTTTAGCAATTAGGCACTGAAGTGAAACACATGAAGAAATCTGTAAAATCACACATTTTCAATTTCACTGAGGGTCTCAGTTGACTTTGTAAATTACCCCTCATTAAGCTTCTTTAGGACACTTCACTAAATAATGTGTAAAACTCTTTAGAAAAATATTCGTAAGTGCAATTGTGAGGACATTTATTACAGTCAATATGTCTACTGAACTTGAAATCCAGAGAATTTTGACAACTAGCATCTATTAGTTAAACAATGCATTAATCCATCCACATAATGAATGCTGCAATATCTAATAACAATTTTTGTGCCTGAAAACCCCCAGATTTAGTACGCAAGGTCTCAATTTATTTGCTAAGAAAATAAGGCACAAAGGACAGTGAAATAATAGGCCACAAAAAAACATACAAAATACACTAAAATTCATCAATTTGGAAGTAAGGAGTTCAGAATTTGGGATAATTTGATTTGATCTGGGTTGAGGTTCATCTATGGGGGAAAAGAGTTTTAAGCAAATGAATAAAATTACTTGAACTCTTGGGAATATTTAACCTAATGAAAAGAACTAACACATGAGGGATTTTATAGTTAACTATCAACAGGAAAATTGGTGCTACTAATTACAAAACTACCCCTAACTAGTTAATAAGGAGCTAGACTAGATATCTACTAATCTTTCCAACTCTAAAACTGAAAATTTTGTGTTTTGCTATCTAATCCTAGTGTTGTGTTCAAAAGAAATTTGCCTATCAAGCATGAAATCTTAGAGTTTATCCTGAATAACTAATTATTCAACAAATAATTTCTATGCATGTGTCACCAGTGGTGCAGCAGAGAGATGTGGCTCTGCATTGCCGCTTGGCCTGAGAAGTTCCCCTAGCTGGGGCCTCTACTCAGGTTAAGCTGGTCCTTAGCCTTGCCACAGAAAATAATTTCAGGATGAGTCAGAGGGAGGGAAACGAAGTTGCAGAGTTTATTAGGTACATGCTTTAGAATAAGTGTGGGCTCTCAGGGAGAGAGAGAGAGAGAGAGAGAGAAAGAGAGAGAGAGAGAGAGAGAGAGAGAGAGAGAGAGAGAGATCCAAAATATGGACATGGGTTTCTCAAGAGAGAAAAGAGAAGCCCTTAGATGTCTTTACAGGTATATATACTTGGCTTTATCAGGTGGGTTTAGGGAGGTGTCATTAAGGAGGATTTACAGAAAGGTGTCACAAGGGGGTTGTCTTGGTGTAAACACTGTCCCTAATCCCATTTGTGAGATTAAGTTAAATTCAGAGATTTCATGTATTTTGACCCTAAACACGGTTTAGTGCTATTGTAACATTTTTGGATAGTGTATCATTCTGTCGTCCATAGGGTTGCTATGAGTCAGATCCAACTCCAGAGTCAGATCCAACTCCAGGGCAGCTAACAGCAACTAAAACTGTAAATACAGATGAGCCCACCTAAGAAGAAGATGCTAAGATGTCTAAGAAGAATGTGTAAGATGAAAAAGATGAGAGTTTAGAGTGGAAAGCTGAAGGGTACCAACATTGAGAGAAGTGAGCAAGAAAAAACTGCAAGAAGTAAAAGAAAATCTGGAAAGACGTGGTGTCAGGGAGGCATGGTGCATAATATCAAATACTGCGGGGCAGTCAAATAAGACTGCTTCTGGATGGGCCGGGGGCGTAGCTCAGCCATGAAGCACATGCTTAGCATGCATGAGGCCCTGGTTTCCATCCCCAGAACCAAGCAAATGAAAAAATAACACAGAGGTCACTGGTGACTGTGCTAAAAGCAATTTGATGGAGTAGCATGAGAGGAAAAAAAGACAGAGAACTGCCATCTGAGAAGTGAGGAGCTGACCTGGAAATGGTGACAGCAAGCCTGGCTGACGCTCAGGAAACTCCCCTGTGGGTTGGAATGTGGAGATAGGTTTGTGCTGTATGGAAGATACGTGAACATGTTTTGATTTAGATGGGATGGAGCCAGCAAGGAGGTGAAATGTGATTTTTCTTAATCAAAGGGCAGTAAACATATTACTAGTATAATTTGGTAGTTTATGAAATTTGATATTTTATGCATTCTTCTAATGTCCTTTTTTTTCATTTTGTAGTGCCCATCAGCTCTCCAACAACATGAGCTTCACATGAATGAAGGTTATCTGTGTAAAAGATGCTAACAATTCCCATTCTATGATTTGTTATCTTCTATAACATGAAGTCCAAGGGGGAGTTTAAGGAGTGCTTCAGTAAATTAACAATGCTATGGAAGTGTTTTGTTCTGTTGTACATAGGATCACTACGTTGGACCTGACTCTACAGCACCTAACAAACAACAAACAACATGCCTCTGGGTCAGCTATTGAACTTTCCTCATGGTTGTAAGATGACTGCTGCAGCTTCAGTCTTGCTCCTCTGACTCTGGAAAACCTTTCCCAGAAGTATTCCAATAGACTTCTCCTTATTACCTTATTGTTCAGGAATGAGTTGTAGACATATACATGTCTTGTTCCCCAGAAAGGGTAAAAAGAAAATGACACTCTAGTATTTTCAGTCTCTAGTATGGGGGATTGCCTGCAGCCATACCACTATGGTATCTGATCCTGTCAGATCTCAGAAGCTAAGCAGGGTCAGGCCTGGTTAATACTTGGATGGGAGACCACCTGGGAGCACCAGATACTATAGGCCTGGGAGAAGGACCTGGTAACCCACTCCCACAAAACAATCAGCCATTGAAAACCCTACGAATAGCAGAGAGCATTAACAATACTCTTTCGCCTGTTATACATAGGGTCGATATGAGTGGCACACCAAGTCGATGGCACTTAACAACAACATTATGGGGGACTGATTCTATGGAAAGAGAGAAGAAAATGGATTGTGTTAATATGGTCAGCTAGCAGCTCTCTGTCATCCACTTCCTTAGTGCCCACTGCAGTAACTGGGAATTTACAGGTCAGTCTTCAGGAAATAGTCTTTATTCACTGATGAGGTTTGTAGTGTGATAAAACAGATATGGGGGTGGGCACCAAAAGGCTGTAGAATTTATAAAAAATTGTGTATCTATTTTTACATATTCACACTTCATCTTTTACACACACTTCAGTTACCTTCAAAGTATTCTCCAATTGATATTTGGTACAATTACACCTACCAAGACTTTTTTCCACTGTTCAAAACAGGTTGTGATGCCTTTTAGTGCTTCTGCCATTTTTTGTTTTGCTTCCCCTACATCGGCAAAATGTTTTTCTTTGAGGACTTTGTTCATCTGGGGAAACAAAAATTGTTGCACAGGGTGAGATTGGGTGAATAGGAGGGGTAGGACACAAAGGTTGTGCCATTTGGGTCAAAAACTGCTGAACACCAAGTGCAGTATACGTAGGTGTGTTTGTTTTCATAGTGTAAGAACCAGTCACCTGTTTGCCACAACTTACGATGTTTCTTTTATGAATCCTGACACAACCTTCTCAAACTTCCAGATAGTAAAAACTATGATAGACCATTTGACCTGGAGGAACAAATTCTGAGTGCACAGTCCTTCTCACAGCAAATAAACAGATAATCATTGTTTTCACATTCATTTCCTTTGTGTGTGTGTGTGTGTGTGTGTGTGTGTGTGTGTGTGTGTGTGTGTGGTCACCTCTCATGTAAGGCTCAAAGAGAAGTGAGATCAGAATGTGAGTGAGGGTATGGGGAAAAAAGAAAAGACTTAGGGAAAAGTAGATGGATAGAAAGAAAGAAAATGCCTTCAATTTCTGTCATGTAATTGAAGAATATTTAATGTGAAGGTTAATATGAAAATTTCTTAATATGCTCTGTGCTTCTAGGTCTGCATAGAAGATCAGAAAAGAAGGAATGAGTATCAGCAATATTTCTTAATATGAAAATTTCTAGAGGAGGGATTGGCAACCTACAGCCCATAGGCCAAATCTGACCCACTGCCTCTTTTTCTGGGGTCAGCAAGTAAAGAGTAGTTGTAAATAGTTGGTAAAAAAATAAATAGTAATATTTTTGAAATGCACACATTAAGTGAAATTCAAATGTCAATAAATAAAGTTTTATTAGAACACAGTCATGCTCATTTGTCTGTGGCTGTTTTTGTGGCACAATGGCAAAGTTGAGTAATTGTAACAGAGCCCATGTTATTGTTAGGTGCCATGAGTTAGGTCCAACTCATAGTGAAGCTATGCACAAAAGAATGAAACACACTCCGACACTGCCATGCCCAGCACTTATGTCAGTGCTTCTCTGGTATTCACAGGGTTTTCAATGGCTGATTGTTTTGAGACTAAACTGCCCAGTCCTTCTCCCGAGCTGCAGCACTTGGTGTTCCCATCCAAGGACTAACCAGGCTGACCCTACTCAGCTTCCAAGATCAAATGGTATCAGATGCCACGGTTGTATGGCTGCAGACAACAGAGCCCATAAGCCCAACAAAAACCTAATGTATTTACTCTTGGGTCTTTTCTACAAAAAGTGGCTGAGTACACATTTTCTCAGCCATCCTTGTCTATCAATGTTAGACTCAGTTATTAAGCAGAAGAACAAGGCAAAGGGATGAAAAAACAAATATTAGTGGGCTCCTTCTCTTGCCGATACTCATTCCTTCTTTTCTGATCTTCTATGCAGACCTAGAAGCACAGAGCATTAGAGCATCATATTGCTTCCTAGTTCCACAGACTAATACATATTAAATCTGCTATTCCTTTCCTTCCTCTCTCTAAGTATATTTTCCCAGTGGTATTAAAATGGATCAGCTTCATATTAATCGAGGAGAGGTAGAATGGAATTACTAGTGATGTTGATTGTTTTGGCTGCCATGTTTAAAATTTGACCAATGACAAAGGAAATAGACACAACAAATCCAGTGAAGTTTTAGCAGAAACTTTAGAACAGAGAAGGAGGGATATGAAGGAGAACCTGGAAAGGGAAGGTGAGAGGCAGCACAGGGTCCCTCAAGGACAAGCTTGTAGTGTCCAGGAATGTTGAAGACCAATTCCTTTAAAGTGCCCATCAGGAGGAGCTCTTCCTGAGTGAGCCTCACACCCTGATTATGCCTTCTTATACACCCTCTACTCGCATGCACTCCCTGGAAGGTAAGAGCTTCTTTCCCAGTGCCCTCTGCATGGAGTGAGGCATTCCACCCATTGAAGCTCTCTGAAGTCACCTGTAGGGTCGCAGCTTTGGTGCTAGTTTTTTGAGGGATATTGCTCCTTTGTCTTGATAATGGCAGAATCTTTTGATAATTGTCTGCACATCTGATAGTTAAGCATCTTGAATCAGAGGCCTGTAGACTTTCCCTAGCTCCCCTTTATCTGGAATTTGCCTATCAGATTCTGACAATTTTTTTCCATCTCTATTTGTAGGGCATTGGTAACTTGTGTATAGGTACTTGTGCTCATATTTGTGCAGGAATATATATATATATATATATATATATATATATATATATATATATATATATATTTGTTGTTGTTGTTGTTAGGTGCCGTCTAGTCGTATCTGACTCATAGCGACCCTCATAGGGTTTTCGATGGCTGACTGTTTTGGGATTGCCTTGGGAGTGGATTGCCAGGCCCTTCTCCCATTTTTGCGGTGCTGGGAATTGAACTCAGGACCTCAGAGACTGCAGTGCAGCACTCTACCAACTGAGCTAAATCCCAGCCATATATATATATCCATGCACAAGTACACACATGTAGAAGAGTACAATAAGTTTTTTCCTTAGTAATCCACATAATAATAGGAACTACCTTTAAATGTCTCACTCAGAGATAGAGCCCTGCCTTATGTTAGATCTCATTTAATCTTCATAACAGTAAGGTGAGATAGATAGGATAGCTATAATTTTCACCGTACAGATTAGAAAACTCAAGGTCAAGGAGGTTGAACAAATTCCTGAGTAAATGCCAGAGCCTAGACTCAAACTCAAGCCTTCTGTGCCCAGACCCAGCACCCCCATACTCCACTGTGATGCGTGAGGGGGAGCAAGTATGTGGCCAGTGCATAAAACCTTGTTTCTGGGCCACCTAAGTGAATTGAAGCCATAAGAACAAATTTCTTGTACCTAATATAACTTACTTCCTTCTAACATATTATGTGAAGCCCCAAACTCAATTTTCTAGTGTTTGCTTTTTCTTTCTCTACATTAAAAAAAAAAAAAAAGCCATTGCCAAGGAAAATAAGAAAATCCTAGTAAATAAAAAAGCATGGAAAAATGGATGTATTGCACTTGCCAACAAGGTTCTTTCCCTTGTGGTCAGCCCCATAATGTGTCCCCGTCTGCCCCTGGTCTTGGAAGTACCACTCATGCTACCTATGGTCTGGAGAGGCAGCCTGGGAAGCCACTCCTGGGTTTATAAACCTGGCCAGTCACTTATTAGCTCTGTGGCCTTGGGAAGTTGCTTAAACTCTCAGTGTGGGTGGGTTGTCCCAGTTTCCTCACTGGGAAAGGGGAGAATGATAGCTGCTTTGTGGGTTGTGTGAGAACCTGCTCTAGCACGGCACTGACATATTGCAGCTCCTGAGTAACAGTAATGCTGACTCCCAAGATGTGTGATTTGGAAATGCTTCTTAGAAGGGCCAGTGAAAGCAAGCAAGGGTACTGACCCAATTAGGATGCATCGGGCTTTACTCCTGGATCCATCACTGTGTGATCTTGGGAAGCCTTTTAATGGCTCTGTTTCCTAGTCTGGAATGTCAGTCATAAGACGGGAGATACCAGTCATATCTGTTGTAAGGTAAGTCAAGGTGTTGTTAGGTGAGAGAATGAATATAAACATTTAAACTAAAGCCTGGCACAAAGATGTTTCAGTATTATTCTTTTTTTAATTGATAGAGTTCAGATACTTTCATTTGTAATTGAGTCTATTAATTTATTATTATCCAGAGTCTGAGTATGAAGAAATGGAGACTTAGATTGCTTTGACAGTCTTCAAAAGTATGCAAAGTCTTCTCTTAGGGAAGTAGCACCCAACCCTCTTTTAAAAAGAAGGGACTTTGGTAATCTTTGACCTAGTAGAATATGTTCTCTTAGGGAAGGAGGACCCAACCCTCTTGTAAAAAGAAGGGAAGGACAGAGGGCTTAGAGTAAATTTTCATTGCTCTGACTACAAGTAGAATTAGTGCTTTTGACTGGCTTTGTAACATACAGCAAAAACTGAGCTACACGCTCAAGGGAGACTGTTACTATGTATAGAAACACTAGTCTGACTCCTCTGTGACTGCGTGTGCATGTTCAGCTGATATATTGGCCAACACACAGATGAGAAAAACAGAGTTTAGGGGACTGGTTCAGGCTAAGGCCAGAATAAAAATATCCTCCATCTACAACTGGTAATTTGAACCAGGAAATAATTATTCTATCCTGATCAGGGACTGTGGGACATCACAGAATGTTATGATTCTGAGATTTGCTTACTATAGAATAACTATTGTTTGTTTACTGTTTCTTTCTTTTATTTCACTTTAATTTTTTTTTGCTGAGGATTGAACCCAGGGCCTTGTGCATACTAATCAAGTACTCTACTACTGAACTACATTTTCAGTACTATTTTTATTTAATATAGGTTCCTGTTCATCAAAGGAGGATTATGTTCTTACAACTGAGGAAGCTGATGGTAATGGCTATCCAGGGGAAGGGTCTAACCTAGATGCTAAGTGGAGGCTTGAGTTTAGGGAAGTGAGATAGCCTCGTCAGTAGCCTGGCCCAGAGCATCCTAAACCCACTACAATAAAAAAAACAAACAAACAAACAAACAAAAAACATGAAACCTATTGGCCTTAGCAATCTGTTTCTTAGACAAGAAAATCCTAGCAAATAAGAAAAGCAGCAAAAGAGATGTACTATACTTGTCAGTGGGGCTGTATCTACTGTCATTACTAAAGGTATTTATGGCTTACTAAGAAGGTATTTTCTCATGATCTGGCCTATCTTTATACATTTTGATACAGAATATATAATTATGAATTTAGAATAATTTGAATAAATGAACTTTATAAATTAGGGGGAAAGATTAGCTTCATAGAGCACTTTTTGTGTTGTGACAAGTATATTTTCAAGTTGGCAGTCTAAATGTCAATATATTGGATTTATGCCATAAGGCCAATGGAGTTTCCTAAAGTAATGTAGCAAGGATTTTTTTTTTCAAAACTTACTTGTCATTGCAACTGATATTTTAAGTCTCTGCAGGAACTAGAAGAAAAATAATTGTGATTTAAATTCCATTTAAAATGCTGTTGCTCTGAGACTTTTGTTTCTAGAAAGATGAGAGAAAATACCCTGAATGATTTTCCTTGTAAAAACAACTAAAAATTTTGAGTAGAAAATGTTTTTGAAATTAAAGAGATTATTGAGCTGGCAAGAACGCATGAAATTCATAAAAGTAGAAGCCTGCTCCCTGGGAGGTAAGTGAACACCAGAGCCAGCTCTTACCCTAAAGGTATCCAGTAAAACTTGGGAATTTATGCTTCTCTTCTAACAGCACCAGGAGTGGAAGGGAATTTTTAAAAACCTATGGCCTCCCTGGGGCTGGGATTTAGCTCAGTTGGTAGAGCGCTGCGCTGCAGTCTCTGAGGTCCTGAGTTCAATTCCCAGCACCGCAAAAATGGGAGAAGGGCCTGGCAATCCACTCCCAAGGCAATCCCGAAACAGTCAGCCATTGAAAACCCTATGAGGGTCGCTATGAGTCGGATACCGACTCGATGGCACCTAACAACAACAACAACATGGCCTCCCTAGGGTGAAGGGTCTACTAGGAGATCCCTCCTTCACCTGATCTAAGGTGGAGACCTTGGGTCACACCCTCTCCTGACAGTGGCTGATAAAGAAAACTGCCTATCTTCATCATGGTTGTGGTGTTAGGAGGAAATCTCTCCCTGGGAATCTGAAACTGCAGCTATCCATCATGTAGTTTTTTGTTCGTTTTGACATTTTTCCACAAAAATTTAAAATTTGAACGTTTTCAAATTTTCAAGGGAAAATTTGAAGGAAAAGCACAATGAACACTTCTAGAGTCATCAGCTTCTCACCTATATCTTCTTATACCTGTACCTAAACCTATAACTATACCTATTCCTATACCTATTTGTGTGTGTGTGTGTGTGTGTGTGTGTGTGTGTGTGTGTGTGTGTGTGCGCATGCGTACCTGTAAATAATTATCTAGGCTGTTTCCTTTTCTGAAAATAAGTTATAAGCACAGAAAACTTCACCCTCACATACATCAGCAGTTATCTCTTAGAATAAATACATCTATGCAATTGTGTTGTCATTATCTCATTTAAGGAATAATTACATTATACCATTTAGTATATGGTTCATACTCTAAATTCCTGCCTCCCAAAAGATCCAGAAACCAGTCAGGCACATTTCCTGCATTTGATTATTTGATTGTTCTATTTCTTTAGCTTCTTTTACCTTAGAAGAGTATCTTCCCTAGTGTGTTTCTGTATATGCGGGAAGGGAGACAGAGAGAAAGAGAGAAAGAGAGAGGAGAAAAAAGGGAGAGGGAGAGGCAGAGAGAGGGAAGAGAAGGAGAAGAGAATGACTTTCTGAAAAATTAAACATATATAGAATGTCCTATATTCTGTCCCATAATGTAGATTTGACCAATATTTTGGGAGGTTCTGAGGCTTGAGCCCAGGGCTTTGCAAATGTTAGGCAAGTGTTCTCTTACTGAGCTACATACCCAGCCCTTGACCAATTGTTTCTAATGAGCTGACACAGGTTAAATATTTTCATCAAGTATATTTCATAGTTGATGTTGCTTCTTGTAATTTTGTATCACCAAATTCATGCCACCAAATGGTGTGAAAAAAAATATCAGGTGGATAACTGGTAGTGGTCCCAGAAAACTGAAGTAAAGGAAAATCTTTCTTGGAACATATAAACTTTAACCCAGTTCTCAAAAACATCCTACAGATAATATTTCAAAGATTATGAGCTCATAAAGAAAAAAAAAAAAAAAAAAAAAAAAAAAAAAAAAAAAAAAAAAAAAAAAAAAAAAAAAAAATAAAAAAAAAAAAAAAAAAAAAAAAAGACAAAACAAGGAAGGAAAAAAGCCACAATAAATGACACCTGTGGTAAATAACCCAACAGAATGATACTTTCACAGACTTTCAGATATTAGAAGTATCAGAAACAAAGTATGCAATAAAAATATTTAATATGCCTCAAGATATAAAACAGAACTCTGAAAATAAAGACCAAAAACAAGAAAAAAATTTAAAGTGTAGTCCTGTGCTGCATAATGCTGTTTAGAAAACAACAGATCACATATAACTGTGGTTCAATAAGATTATATCACCTAATGACAATGTAGCCATTCTAATTCTATTTTTTATTTTTTGAAACGGGGTCTCACTATGTAGGCAGCCCAGGTTAGCCTTGATCTCGTGATCTTCCTGCCTTGACATCCTGAGTGCTAGGATTATAAATGTGTGCCACCACACCCAGCTCCATCTTGCTTTGTGCAAGCACAACTCTGATGTTCACATACGACAAAAATACATAACACTGTCGTTCTCAGAACGCATCCCCACCATGGCTGTGTATTTGAAATGGGACTTCTATAAGTGGAAAATATAATTAAAATGAAAAACAATGGATGAGTTAGCACATTGGGCAAAGTGAGAGTCCATATTTCTAAATGAATGTCTAGAAGGAGATAGTAGAAAGAGGAGAAAAAGAGACAGTATTCAAAAGAAAAATGGTTGAGAATTTTTCACAATTGTTGAAAGACACTAATCCATAGAATCCCAGCATAGGAAAATAAAAAGGAAATCATTCCTTGTTATATTACAATGGAAGTTCAGAACCCCAAAGCCAAAGACAGGATCTTCTTAGCAGCTAAAGATAAAGACAGATCACTTCAAAGGTACAAAAATTAGAGTACAGTGGTGTTTTCAACAGCATTGAAGAAGAAGACAGTTGAATATTACTTTCAATGTGCCAAGAAAAAAACCGATCAATCTGAAAATCCACAGTTAGTAAAAAGATCTCATAAGAATCAAGGTAAAATAAAAGACATTTAAAGATAAACAAAACTGAATATAGACTCTCACAAAAGCAAATCCTAAAGGATGCACTTCAGGCTCAGAGAAACTGAACTCAAATGAAAGACAAATGCAAGAAGAAATGGCAAGCAAAGACATTTATAAACAAATAAGCTTAAACATTGGCTATTCAATAACGTTTTTTAATTTATAAAAATAAAAAGCAAAATACTAAAGTACTCAATGGCATATAAAGTGGGGAGGGAAGCAATATACATAGTCTTACAATCTTATATTTCTCAGGAACAGGAAATAAGACTGAATGAGATTTGTTATTGTCAGGTGCTGTCAAGTCAGTGTCCAACTTATAGCAACCCTATGTGATTGAGCTTAGATTTTATTAAATATTAAAATATATTAACTTCATAAGAGTTATCAAAGGATATATTGTTCAGAAACTAGAAGGAAGAAATTGACAAGGGAAAAAAATCCTTCAAACACACACACATTATTACTATTATTATTATTGCCACACTTGAGAGTTGAACCCAGGGCCTCGCAATACTTTGCAAGTGCTCTACCACTAGGTTGCACCTCCAGCCCATTTAAAAATTTCTATTCTGAATCAGGGCTGGGATTTAGCTCAGTGGGTAGAGCGCTGCGCTGCAGTCTCTGAGGCCCTGAGTTCAATTCCCAGCACCGCAAAAATGGGAGAAGGGCCTGGCAATCCACTCCCAAGGCAATCCCGAAGCACTCAGCCATTGAAAACCCTGAGGGTCGCTATGAGTCGGATGCCGACTTGAGGGCACACAACAACAACAACAATTCTGAATCAGAGTCTCACTAAGTTACACAGGCTGCCTCTGGCCTCAAGCTCATGATCTGCCTGCCTTTGTCTCAAATCACTGGGGTTATAGGTGTGTGCCACTGCACCTGGCCTGTAAAACTTTGTTGGATTGCATGCTGCCAACCTATATTGTGAGATGGTGTCATCCATGTCACTGAATTTTTGTCATATAAAGACATAAATAGGAAATTTCTTTCAGATTCAAGTGCCAATAAAAAGCTTTATTTATTTGTTTATTTGGAGGCTTTCTATGTGGGTAATAGGTACTTTTGTTCCTTTTGTATTTTCATTTTGCTTTTATTACCTAGAAGCCCAACCCAAACATGGGCTTCCACCTTATGTGGAAACTAGTACCCCATATCTTTCTCTAACTCCTTCCTCCTGTCTTTGTAACATTGATTTTTCTTGATTCTGGCTTTTATCTTGTGTTGTCACCTGTTTTAAATGCTATGTGGAACTAACTTTGTTGTTGTTGCTGTTAGGTGCCATCGAGTCATGTCCAACTCATAGTGACCCTCCTTAGGGTTTTCAATGTCTAATTGTTTTGGGATTGCCTCAGGAGTGGATTGCCATGTCCTTCTCCCATTTTTGCGGTGCTGGGAATTGAACCTAGGACCTCAGAGACTGCAGAGTGATGCTCTACCAACTGAGCTAAATCCCAGCCCCAATGGAACAAACTTGGTATGAATAAATAGATCTATAATTAAATGGATCAATAAATAAATATAAAATGACTAAAGCAAACAGAGGCTGGGGTTTAGCTCAGTTGGTAGAGCACCACTCTGTGCTCTCTGAGGCCCTCAGTTTGATCCCCAATCCCCTAAAAATGGGAGAAGGACATGGCAACCTCCTCCAGAAGCAACCCTGAAACAATCACCATTGAAAATCCTATGAGGGCTGCTGTGAGTTGGACCCGACTCGACAGCACCTAACCACCACAACGACAAAGCAATAGAAGTTTGAAATCTGGGATGCAGCAACTATTTCTTCTGCTTTTTTGTCTTGTCTTTAGTGGTAGCACAGGCATGTGGTAGGCATTAATCTATTCCTTTTGAATCAGTTCATCCAAGGTTAGAATTATAAAGAATCTGTCTATACTTAGGGTTTTTAGTAGCTGCTAATGGTGCCAAGCACTAACAAGATGAGCAAAATGTATTATGAAAAGAAAAAAATGAATTCTTATTACTGACTAAATTTTAGGGCTAATAAGAAATGTGCACATTAATATGTGCATATTCTTTGTTTGTTCTATTTGAGAGACAAACACAGTTTTTTCTTTCAAATAGAAACTGTAATTGGTAAAGAACCTGCTCTCCTTTGACATACTGAAACAGTTGAATTTGTTGCAAGATTTCATCTCACTGGATTCAATTTATGCTAAAAATAATACCCTTTCACAGAGCAATCCCACTCAGAAAATCAGTGGAGACATTCAAAAGAACATAGAAAATAAGAGTGAAATGAAATAAAACAAAATGACATTTTAAGACTCCAGTGTAGGTGTTATATGGGAGGAAGGCAACAATGGGGTGACCGCAAGAATTAGGCTATGAAAGGAAATAGCCCTTTGCCAGCCGAGCACCCATTATGAGTTGAAACAATATGGAACTACATCTTAAAGAGTGCAAAGACATAACTTTAACCTGTTCCAATTAAAGATATTAACACATTTAAGAAAAGACTGTGTCAATCAGAAAGGGAACTGACCAGTCAGGAAGTTTGGAAATAGGTGGTGTGGGAAGAGTCAGTGAGGCAAAGTTTGGCAGTGGACATGGGAGTACTGTTCAGAGAAGGGTTGTCCTGGCCCCAAACACAACTCTTCTGGTCCAAGAGGCAGCCAAGACCACATGATGAACATGGATGCATCAGGTAAGTATGGGTTGATTCCATTAACTCCCTACTCCTTATTGTTTGCCAAGCAACTTTCTGCTAAATTGGCTTCCTTGCCATGTGTCTGAGAATGGACTTGCCTGGCTGATGTTGATGTCCACCTCACAAATGACATCTTGCCTTTGAATGACAACATTGGCAGTCTTATTATTATTCTTTAGCCTTCTTTGGGCACTGATGAGAAGGGTTTCTTCATCTCTAAAGCTGAAGCCCTGACCTTGGATTCTGGTGTTTTCACCTTGGAAAGAAACACTCTCTTTGGGAGTTAAACTGCCAGTCTTTGTGTAACAACTGGCAGGACCTTTTCCTTGAGTGTTGACAACCAGCAATCATTTTAGTAATGATGAGAATGACATTGTCCCAGCCAAACACATTATTAACAAGAGGTTCCTTATCAGAGGAGGAAATGTTCCAGAAGGTGTAGCAATGGGCTTTGAAACACAGATTCTGCCTTCCTATTCCACCTCATAAGGGTACTGGTTAACTCATTCCCACCCCACCAGGTGAGCAGGCTTCAGTCCCTGAGAATGCACCCGCCTATCTCCCCAGATAACAGCAGATCTTAATAGAAGTTCTCCCCTTGTGACCAGCCATACAAGTCCCAGAAGGTGTGTGCACAATCACTGAACCTCATACCTGGATCACATAGCAGAAGCCCCTATCTGAGATGACCAACTCCTACTTAGCTCCTGTTGCCACTAACTCGGTACTAAAGAAACCAAAACTCCTGTCATCCCTTAGTTGGATTTTTATTTAATGCCAAAAGGAAAAGTATGCCAGGGTAACACCTTTTCCCTTGCCACATCTCTTATCATCTAAATTTGGATAACATTCTAAGGTTGAGTACTGAATATTAATTATTTTAGAGGATGTAAAGTTTCCTTTAAAGGATTACTTACCAGAATGTAATAGTTCCAAGTTTTTGAGTTACCACATTCCAACTGGGAAGGAGTGTTAAGGAGATCTCTCTATCTAGATCCCAGAGTGATGAATAAACTTATTATAGAAAAGGCTTAATAACTCAAAGACTGAGTACAATCTATTCCCTCCTTTCTCTGTACAGATAGCTTAGGGTTCAGAGAGGTTAAGTTACTTCTCCAGAGAGACAGTGGCAGGCTAGGATTAACCCCATTTTCCAGGTTCCTGGTCCAGGGCCCCTTCCACTTCCTCACTGAAATACAGTGCATTAATCAAAGCTCTCAGCTTTCCTCTTTTGACCCCAGATAACAGGCATGTACTCCATAGCTCCCTGGCTATTTCCTTTCCTCTGGTCCCATTCAGTCTCTTCCCTACATCTCTCACTTCCAAAAGGTCTATGCCTTGGACCATAAGCCACACATTTAATAATTAAAGTATCAGGCACTTTCTTCCTCTCATTTCCTAACATGGTTGATCCCAGGTCCTTGGACTCAAGTGTAGGGCACAGCCTAGAGAGGCAGTTTGCCCCCGGGCCTATCTAGGCTCCCTTGGAGGACTGAGGCTTGTTCCCCAGGCAGTCACTTTTGCCCTACATCCTGGAACTCAGGGTCGTCGAGCTCCCCAAGATGGCTCTGGCATCTATTCCCTTGCTTCTGCCCCCTCGACACCGATTGGCTGTTTCCAAACCCCTGAACGGCTCCTGATTGACCTGTTCTGGAACCACCCCTGATTGGCTACTTCTACAAAACCAAATTTGAATATCCCCTCTGATTGGCTGAAACCGGTATGAGGTGACTGCCTCTGATTGGTTCCCAGCAAGCCCCAGAAGAGTATATAAGGGCAATACACGGGGCAGTCTGTGTCCATTCCATTGACAGGGACAGACAAGGAAGAAATAAAGAGCTGTTGGAGCAGAGCACTCGGAGTCTTCATTGGGAAGAAAAGAAGCAAGGAGCCGCCCTGGGCAGAAGCCTCTGAGCCTGACTTTTTCAAGGCTTCTCAGAGCAGCCGTGGGCATAAGCCTCCTTTCCGGGTGGCATGGCTCCTGGGTGCCCAGCTTCCCCTCACCAGAAGACAGGTCTTTGGCTGCTGGTCCCTGCTCACAGCCAGAGTGAGTCCAGAGGCAGGGTGACGCCCCACACTCAAGTACCACTCCCACAGGGCCTCAGAGATCCTTGACCTCCCAGACATCTCTGTCAGCCTGGGATGTGGATGTGTCCAAGGGTCCTACTATATCCACAGAGCACCATTCTGCTGCTTCTGGAGATGACAGCACATCTGCAAGGAACCTTTGCTACATCTCTAGGAAACCATTAGTCCTTCTGTTGGGTGTCCTATTCTTGTCCAGGTACCATTGTCACATCAGCTGGAGGATACAGTCATGTCTGCTGGAGATTTCTGTCACACCTACTGAGTGCGACCTCTGGGGCTTTGGCTCCTGTGAGATTCCTAAGCTGTGCAGAGTTTTACAGCCACCTCCTAGTCAGGTGGAACAGATGTATTGTAGGAGGCTGTGGTGGTAGAAGGGAAACTTTGCTTTATACCCTCTAAACCTTTGGGAGTTCTTAATAAAATGCCCATTTTCACAATTTCTGTGCAACCCACCTGTCCATGGGACTCAGCAATGGATGAATTATTAGGAAGCTGAATAGGGGGATAAGGATTAGAACCAGGTTTGGAGCAGTCTCTGGAATCTGTCCTTCTGAGGTATCAAGTTAACTTCTTTCTTCATAATTTTGGGTAAGTTTCCTCCAAGGAGGCATATTTATGAGGTAGCTACTATAACAGCTGTCATTTATCAGAGTGTACTACATTCTGGGCCCTAGGCCAACAGCTAATTTTACATTGGTTAATTCTCATAGCAGCTATGCAAAACAGATACTATTATTATGTTCCTATTTTGCAAATGAGGAGACGAAGGTCTAGGAAGGATAAGTATCTCTCTCTCTTTCTCTCTCTCCCTCTCTCTCATGGTGCTGAGGATCAACCTCAGAGCTTGCACATGCTAAGCACATGGATAAATGACTCTTCCATGGTCACACAGCCAATGCGCAGTGAGCTAGGGCTTAACCACAGACGTATGGGAACTGGAGCCTGCTTTCTTAACCCATGCTATCCTACCTGGTGTGAATGGACTTGGGGCAGGCCTATTGTTACACCCTACAGGTACACTTAACTAGGCCTCAGTGTAGGGCCCTTCATGGAGATATCATTTTAAAATATAAGAGTGCAGGAATTGGCAAGTTTCCTCTGGTATTAAGAAATGAAACTCTTTAGGGCAGGGCAAAAACTTGCCCCATTTTGAGGGTCTATATGGATCTGTGCCTATGCAGCTGAGTTTGTACTCTAGTCCTTGTGTCTGGAGAGGATGGAGACATGAGTGGAGAAGATGGAGAGAAAGGGGAGAGGAGAACTCTAACAGAGTTGAGTGTTAGACAGAAAGTCCCAGGATGAGCCTTCAGGGGGACTCTGTGTGTCATGTGCAGGTAGTCAGGGTGCAGATTTTCTAATGATACTTTAATCCGAAAATATTAATACCACTACTTAAGGAGCACCAGAGTGCCTGGGTTGTGGATCTGGATCTTAGTTCCACACTGCTCTGTAGGTAGGGATAGAGGCTTTCTCATTAGGCACATTTAAGGCACTAGTTATGAAGATGCTCAGTTGCCTCAAGTGATGGACACTGGGGATCAGTGTGCTGGGGCAAAGGGAAGATCAGGAAATCACAGCCTCTGAAGAGCCTGAGGCTTAATGAGCTTGTTGACATCAACCTCTAGATAAAATCTACCTTTAGAACAGAGGCCAAAACACTCAGCCCACTGGCATTCCAGAAGTCAGGTGTTTTGTGGTGGCCCACATTCTCTTTGTTTGGGTTGTACAGCATCGCTATGGTTTTCCTGTTATTTCATACTGGCCTCGCTCCACCTTTTGTTGAAACCACATGTGTTAGTCAGCCTTTCTTTGCCATGACAAAAATATCTGACACAAACAATTTAAAGGAAGAGAGGTATATTTTGCCTCATGGTTTCAGAGGTTTCAGTCCATGGTCAGCCAGCTGCATTGCTATGGGCCTGTGTCAAGGCAAAACATCATGGTGGCAGGAGGTGTGTGGTGGAGAAGGCTGCTCATCTTATAGGAGCCAGGAAGCAAAGTGAATAAGAGAAAGGGTCCAGGGAGAATATACACCGTTCAATGGCAACTCCCAGTGATTTAAGTCCTCCAATTAGGCCCTACCTCCAAATAGCCCATTCAGCTATGAACTTACCAATGGGTTAATCCATTGATAAAGCTGGTGCTGTCATGATCCAATCACCTCTCAATAGTACCACTAGCTGGGGACCAAGTCTTCAACACATCAGCCTTTTGGGAGGACACTTCATATCCAAACCACAACATTGTACAAGAAAGAGGATCACTTGGTGGGTAAGTCCCACACTACCTAATACAACACTACCACTGGCCAGAGTTTTATTACCAAGTCTTCTTATAGCCTGCAGATCTCCTTGTATTCAGCTTACAGATGGTGGTTTGTTTTTGTTGTTGTTTGTTTTGTTTTGTTTTTGTTGTTGTTTTCTTTCTTAATGAGTTCTACTCCCTGCTGAAATCAATGGCAGAAACTAGTCTGGCCACCTTACTTAGAAAGAGGGATATTAGGCATTTGAGTATTTCTTGGTTTCATTTTACTCTAAAACCATATGCTGAAAATCTAAGTAATACTAATGAAAAATGATACATTTGTATTAATGTTATCTTGGATCAGTATAACTGTTTTCTTCATAGAAACAGAATCATATTTCAGTATGTTTTCTCTTCCTCATTAAGTGATTTGTTCTAATATGGAGCAGATTTTACAGAACCATCTAAATATCATATCTTTGTGTAACTTGGGGTTTGAGAGAGCAGACTGGAAGGATGACCCCTAAGAATCTCTTACTGCAGGACTCTGGGGACTCAGCCCCTGGCTCATTCTGAAATCTAGTTAAGTTTAGTGTAGTCTTCTCCATTCAAAGGACATCACTACGTATGAGCAACTTCTCCATTATTCCTGCTCCAACTTTAGCTTTTATTCTGCATCTATTCTTTTTGCATAGCCTCCTTCAATGAAATGGTTTTTGACATAAAATAATCAATGAGGTAGACAAACTTGAACAATACTTCTCTTTTCCTCCCACGATTGCTCCCCAATATTCCTTCCCCCTCTCTTCCTTTAAGTGATAGCTAGCCTAGGTCTCAGCGTTAGCCAGCTTGTGTGTCACTGTGGCAAGACAACTGGCAGAAACAAACTTATAGGAAGAATGATTTATTGGGATCATGGCTTAGAGGATTTCAATTCAAAGAGGCAGGAAGGTGTGGTATCAGAGCAGACAAGGAGATGAAGCAGGTGGCTGGGCCTGTTGGAAAGAACCTCACATCATGGTGGATCAGGAGAAGAAACAGCTTACTGGAACTGGTTGTTGTTGTTAGATGCTGTCAAACCAGATCCAGTTCACAGTGACTCATAGGGTTTTCAATAACTGATTATTGCAGGATTGCTTTGGGAGTGTATTGCCACATCCTTCTCCCATTTTTGTGGTCCTGGAGATCAAACCTGGGTCCTCAGAATGTGTGGAGCAGCACCGTACCAACTGAGCTAAACCCCAGTCCCACTGAAACTAGAGGCCAGCATAAACCCTCCAAAGGCCCACCCCCAGTGATCTACTTCCATAAAGCTAGATCCCACCTCCCAAAGTTCCATAGCCTCTCAGAACAGCTCCACGAGCTGGGGACCAAACATTCCTAACACATGACATTTGGGGGACATTTTAAATTCAAAATATAAAACAGTATCCTCACTAGAGACTATAATTCCCACGTTCCGTTGCTGCTATGGTGATCATTCTAGACATTCTACATAATAAGATGTAAGCAGAAGTGGTTTAACTTCCAGGTCACATCATGGTGGAGGGTTTTCCTTGTTTTTTTTTTTTTTTTTTGTTTTGTTTTGTTTTGTTGTTGTTGTTGACCCGCCACTCTTCCAAACATGATGCCTTTCTCCAGGGATTGGTCCCTCCTGACTACATGTACAAAATACATAAGAAGCACTGTGGCCATCCTTGCTTCCAAGCAGCACTCTGGTTGCTCCTTCTAGGACAGATCTGTTGGTTCTTTTGGCAGTCCATGGTATATTCCATAATTGTCTCCAGCACCATAATTCAAAAGCATCAATTCTTCTCCTGTCTCCCTTGTTCAATGTCTAGCTTTTACAACTGTATGATGCGACTGAAAATACCATGACATGAGTCCTCCACCAGATGGATTGACACAGTGTCTGCAACAATGGGCTTAAACATAAATAAGATTGTGTGCCTGGTACAGAATGGAGGAGTGTTTCGTTCTGCTGTACATAGGATCGCAATGAGTCAGACTCAACTCTACAGCACCTAGAAGCAACAACAAGGTTGCATTACATCATGGATGCGGCACTGAGGTGCTATCTTCCCATCTGGAAGACAGTTGACTAACAGCTGTCTTTGGGAATTGCCTCAGCTGAAAAGAGCTATCTCATCCAGGTCATGCCCCATTTCCTGGAGCATCTCATAGCCAATAATTGGTCAAGGGGTATAAAGGTCCAACATCTCATGCCAGCTCTGCAGAACCATCCTGGCTTCAGTGCTGCATATTGGTTGAATTGAGATACAGTTGTAGCTTTCCTACAGCCTCTTTTCCCTTTTTCCCATTCTGCTTCCTTCTTTCCTTTCTCCCACATGTACTGATCCAAGAAGCACTCCTTGATAAACTTCCTGTACTCTTGTCTCCATCTCAGAGTGTGTTTCCTGGGGAACCCACCTTGCAACACTTCTTCAAAAGGAACCTGTCTGACCACCTCTCTACCTACCTTTATCCAGGTTTGGACACATAGAGGATGGTAGTGAGCAGGATTCAACCATGTGGATGAGAATACCTTAAGGGGAGCAACAAGATAGAAAGTACTAGGTCTCTATATGGTCTCATGAATCAATTCCCCCTAACCCTGGACCACTGACCACTTGCATACTTCCTCTCTGTTAGGTGAGAGAATAATCAACTTTGATTTTATTTGAGGCAATTTATTTTTGAGTCTTTATGTTAGAGCAGCTTAATCTACTGCCTAGGAGTTGAAGTAAATGTGTGGTCTGCTCTAGTTAGATCATTCAGGACCTACCTGACTGTAGTAAGGATTTTGGACTTGATCCTAAGAGTAACAGGTCTTTGCTTAGCTTTGCCCTTAAAGCAGAGGTGCCTTGACAAAATAAGCAGAAAAAAAGCAATATAGTTAAGAGATTAACCCCTAAATTTCATTAGCATAACAACATGTAACTGGTATACTGAGGTCAAATAGATGCGTAATTAACATAATTAACAAAATTAATAACATAATTAAGACATAAACAAACATCTTAAATAATAAGGGGTGTTGCTTTTTGTTTGTTTTTGTTTTTGATTGGTTTGGAGTCTTGGATTGATCCCACAATACTGATTACATCACTGAATTTGACCATGTCACTGAATTTGATGATACCAGTTAAAGGTCTATTTTGCCTTCATGATACTACTTAAGGGAATAATTTTTTTTGCATTATCCTCACAAAACACAAAATTATAGATCTTAAATTAATAAAAGCAGAATGAGATGTGCACATATTGTCTGGAACCTTGTTTGAACTACTGGCCTTTTGAAATTCTCTTTACTGGAAGTAGGTTTGGTTTTTCATTCCAATCTGGCTATCATGCAGAATTTGAGTGGAAAGTGGGACTAGGTTGAAAAATTCCTTAGAGGAAAGAATGATTAGTGACTCTCACTGTAGACCAAAGAACAGTACTTAACCACAAATACTTGAAAGGTTAATTCTTTAAAGATTTTTATGTAACTGCATTATTTTCCTGGTGAAATAGCAAACTAAATTCATATGCTTTCTTGGGGAAAATAGAAGCAATAACACCTTCACAAATTCCTTGTCAAATTAATTTGTGAAAATCAAATAGTAAACAGCTTGCCTACTCAGTATCTCAATGCATCTCTTGGCCCTGTTTTTCTGGACACACAGATGGTTGTGCAGCTAGGTGGTCTAGGTTGGAATTTCAGTTATTGCCATCCAAATAAAACACTCCTTCTCCAGAAATCAGCCAACTCCAAACTAACTGTTCTTTCAAAGCCTGGATGAGGCTATGCTGGGAACCTGAGCCTGTCACGAGTACTCTCTATTGCCTTTTTCTCTCAGAGCTGCTGAAGCAAACAGAAGGTTCACTAATGGAACTTCAGACTGCGAAACACTCCCATTTCCTCCAGCTCTTTAGCTCCACCATTTCCCATCCATCTTCCCTTGGCGTCTCTCCCAAAATATGTTAAAAAGGAAACTACATAAAATATGTTTTTCCTCTTCTTCTCTCAAGACCAGGCTGGTGTTCTACTAAAATGTGTATACTGCACTGATAAATAAGCTTCTTCCCTCAGAATAGTGGTCTTCAACCAGGGGTGGTTCTCCCCATCACTCACCACCTCTCCAGGGCACATTTAGCAATGTATGGAGACATTTTGGGTTGTCATAACAAATGAGTGCTGATAGTATCTAGTGGGTAGAGGCAAGGGGTGCTGCTAAGCTTCTGATGATGAACAGCCCCCACAACAAAGAATTATCCAGCTCAAAATGTGAAGAGTGACAATGTTGAGAAACTCTGCCTCAGTGAGATTTGAAATTGTATTGAATTATTTTCCAAATTAATTGGTCAGTAACAATGTTTGGAAACAAAACTTATCTCTTAGATTATAGTTAACATATTTAACAAAACTACAAGAAATCCAGTTAACTTTGAAAATTTTACTTATATAAAACAATCATCCATTATTCATATGAAATTCAAATTTAAGTGATTGGAGACATTTGCCTTCGTTTCTCACTTTTACATCTTAAAATTTTGTGTAATACAACTTCTGGAAATGATTACGTTTATATTTTAAAAGTGATCACCATTTTTATATATTATATTTCAGTGCTAGAGGGTTGAACCCAGGGCCTAGCACATGCTAGGCAAGTGCTCTTCCATGGAGCTGTGCACTTCGTCCTTCTTCATTGTTGTCGTTAATTCTGAGACAGAGTCTCACTAAATTGCACAGGCTGCCTCTGGTCTTGAACTCGTGATTCTCCTGCCTTAGCATCCTAGTCCCTAGGATTACAGGCATGTACCACAGTGCCTAGATCCATTTTTGTATCTTAATTTAAGCCCTCTAATTTTAGTTGGAAGATGCTCACTGTTTTGGTTTTTGTTTGTTTTCAATGTTAATCTGGCATGGTAAAAAATTATCTTTAGACAGACCATAATAATATGAATACACCATTAATGTAAAATAAGTTTCTTCTTTGAAAATTATACTAATTTGATTTTCATTTTTGCTAACACTGATGTGATATGATATGCTAGTCAACTTTTAAAAATGCTACTTTGCTCTGCTAGGGATTGTCCACATTTATTCTGGACCTAGACCCAGTTTGTCTTCAGATATCACCCCAAATACATGAATTAGGGTCTTTTTTTCTTGTTTCTTTCTTCCTCCCTCTTTCTTTCTTTCTTTCTTTCTTCCTTTCCTTTCTTTTCTTTTCTTTCTTTCTTTCTCTTTCTGGCAAGGAACATCTATTCTTTTTCCACTCTCAAAATAAAACTAAGTAGTTATTATTTGAGAAGAATATGAATCATTGGTACTAAGAATCTCAGACAAAATCCAGCATACCTATACATCAGCAGAAGAAAAATAACAAGGCCTCAAACAATATTTCATAACATGTGATATATATGTGAATCAAGGGTAGGGTTAGAAGACCAGCACCTTGTTGAGGTTCTGCCACTGACTCATTGATTCTCTGAGTTTTGGTTTCATTCACAATTTGGACCCCCATTGCAGATGCACCCTAAGAGCTATATCAGTTGACAAGGCTTAAGCGTTGAGGTATAGTTTGAGGAATAACCAGAAACTTGATAGTAGCAAGTCCTGCAGGTAAGTCAGACATAGTGAACAATAATGGCATGACTGCCTTTATTGTTTTTTTTCTTCAGTACTGGAGGGTTAAACCCAGGGCCTTGCACATGGTAGGCAAGTGCTTTACCACTGAGCTGCACTATCAGTCCCTTTTTTATTTTTTATTTAGAAGCAGAGTCTCACTAAGTTGAGTAGGCTGCCTCTGGCTTTGAACTCACAATCCTCCTGCTTCAGCCTCCCAAGTTGCTGGGTTTATAGGTATGTGCCATGGTGCCTGGCCACATGGCTGTTCTTAGAAGCCTGGCTTCCAACATCAGACACCTGGCTTATATGCACACTAATTCTGGGAGACACAGGGATGCTCCTGCAGTAAGCTCTGCCTGTGTTTGCTCCAGGAAACACAAAGGCTGCCTTTTTAAGGCCTGCATATCATAGGTGTTCATGGCTGAGACAAATTGGAAATGACAATAAATATCAGAAATATGGAGAAATACTATCATAAAATTAGTCCATTTTAGCCATGCTACTGTGTATGTCTATGAAAGTCATAAGAAAAAATAAACTTAACTACTCCTGGGTAGCACCTAGGCACATTATGGTCAGGTCTGGGTCTGTACATGTTTGTGGGCCAGTGAGTTATAACTGAGAATGAACATTTCCTATGCTTTGTCCTGTGGTCACTGGGCAGCATCTGCTCTATCTTCCATCTGATCGTTTTGGGACTTTGATGACTTTGGCCTTATATTCTCAAATGTGTGCTCCATGAAGGAAGGAATGCTTGTCCATTTTGTTCATTTATGTACCTCAGGCATCCAGAACAGTGCCTGGCACATAGCTAGTGCTTAGTAAAATTTATTGAATGAATGAATGTTATGCCCCCTTTATTCTCAGCCAGATTGGAAATAGCACGACTCATTCCCATTTCAGACATTGTCACTTCTGTGGGATCTGCTAGCAGGCACCGTGGAGGTCTGATGAGGGGAAATGGCCAACCTGACTGTGAGTGGCCAGAGAGTTCCAGTGAGGGCATCTATCCAACCACAACTAAAACAGAAGTGAGGTGACCAACCTGGAGAAATGAAACCTCATGATATTTTATAGCTCTGAAGGGGAAAAAAGCATTCTCAGTTCTTTTTCTGGAAACCCTCACTTTTCAGGAAAACTAAAATATATGCTTCACTTTAAAAACAATGCCACAAACAGAATATATACATGTGCACGGTGTTCCAGGTTATAAACATCTTAAACATGCATCATTTTCCTAGAGTCTCACAAGGCTCCGTCAGCCAGGCATAAAATAGTGTTTTCTTTTATACAGAACAGGACACTAAGACTCAGGGAAGTTAAGTGAACTGCTCAGGCCAACACATGGGTAAAACTGGCCTGACCTTAATTTTCTAGAATTCGTATGGAGTGCTCCTTCCTTTGTGTCACATTCTATCTTTACAAGATTTAAGATACTTTGTGGTTTAGACATATGGGGCAGGGGAAAAAAAGATATACATATCTTGGGATGAAAATTTCCATTTAGCTGTTTTAAGGATGTGTCATATGCTTGTTCTGATGTGATAACAGAAATACAATCCAGAATGTCATACTACACATTGTTACTGTAATTCATTTCAACTTTGAAAAGTAAGACATAGATAACATCTCTTAAAATGTGTATATATTTTAATATCAGCACCTCTGTTATAAAATATATTAGGAATGACTTAATTTATTCACAAAATTGTCAGGTCTGATAAATTAAATTTAAAGGATAGTTAATTCAGAACTGCAAATTTACTAATTAAAATAACCTTTACCTATATTTATTTTTATTACATATGGAAATGCTAAACTTTGTAAAATCTATAATCTATTACTTTTTGCCAACATATGGAAAACTGGAGAATATTGCTGTAAACATGAGGCTTTTACAATGTTTTTTTCAGATATTCTGTTCCGTTCCAATAAAGTACTAAAATAAATATTCACAAAAGAGTTAAAATATAGAAGAAAAACACACCCTGTTACAAAGTGTGCCAAGTGCAACTTTTCCACAATTATCTTGTCTAATTTGTTGTCATTTTCTAAGCTTGCATTATAATTTTAATTAGTTTTTCTTTTTTCTTGTTCTTACTTTTTCTTTCTCTCTTCTCTTTCCTTTTCTTTTTTTATTTGCCGTGGTTGCAGAGTGCTAAAAGTTTCAGCTTTGCTCCAGTGCATAGATATGTCTCTAATTTTTCATCTATTTGTTCATTTCTAGATTTTTCTGAATTTCTAAGTCAAACCCACAGACCATAGCAGATATAAGACTGTAGCAGATGAGAAGGAACAAGGTTCTAAGCCAATGTCCTGCAAAAATCTGTGTCTGGTAAATCTGAGTCTCCAGAATGAGTATTGAGAGATATTCATGTCACCACCTTGCCAAAGTGCCATATGAGAGGCAGAGTCCTGACCTCATAGGCCAGTGGAATGCAGTGTTGTTCCCATTTATGGAATCTGAGTAATTTCATTTACACATCTGTCTTACTATGTTTGTTATTGTTATAACAGAATGCAACAGGCTGCACAATTTATAAAGAAATGAATATTTATAAAAAATATGAATAGCTCATGGTTCTGAAGGCTAGGAAATCCAAGGGTACAGTAGTGACATCTGAAGAGGACCTTTATGCTGTGTCATAACATGTCAGAAGGAGAAAAGACAAGCACATGTACAAGAGACAATGCATGAGGGGCAGAATTGATTTATAACAACCTCTTGTTACCTCTTGAGAGAGGTAACCCCTCTCAAGATAATGACATTATTCCATATCTGAGAACTCCACCTCGTGAATCATCTTCCAACACTGATGCATCAGGCAACAAGCTTCCAATGGATGAACTTTCGGGAACAAATACTGAAACTATAGCAGTATATTAGTCATCACTGTAAAATGGGTAATCTAGAAAGGCTTCCATTTTCTCCATTTGGGGAAAGAAAATCCTGAATGACATTTCAGAAAACTCAGCTTCCAGTTTTAATTTAGCCATCATGGCTTAGGTTCCTTGTGAAAATTGCCTGTCACATGTGGAAACTGAGGAAGCAGGCTAGAAGATTTTTCAGAGTACTTTCAGCTGTAAAATTTAGTGCCCTGTATTTTCACATCTCTGACCCTGATTCCTTTTAGCCAGATTAGGAAGGTCCTTAAGTGCTAACAACTTTCCCCCTACTTACTGTTACATATTTCCCTGCCCTCAGCTGTACTTTTAACGTTTAAAGAAACAGATTTAGCGAGGAATGTTTCAAATCCACAATATATGAAGAGATTTTTCAGAATCGCTCACCAATCTGTTTCTGATGATAAATACCAGATGCTATGGAGGAAGATTAACTATGCAGACAATTTGCACGTAAATTATAGTAAATTACACAGGGATGACAGAAAAGGGGTCTGGAGGGATGTATGATTTCATTTTGAACTTGGCTAAAGCATCTGTTTCTGTCCCCAAAGGGAAGAGTTTAAAGCTGCTTCAGGTTCATTCATACATATATGTTCATTGTTTTGCTTCTCTCCTTGAGGGAATTGCAGCTACCATTCCTTTATTCCTTCCTTTTCTTTTCTTTCCTTTGGAAGGACTGTTTTAAATTGGCTGGTGCTGCTTTGTGGCTGAGTCTTAGGAATCAGAATGCCAGGGGCAGTTGGTTGAGCCTTATGGTTGGTGGCAAGGAGTTAGAGAGCTATTCAGTCAGGGCAATAACCGATAGACTCCTCAGCCCTGGCAAACAGTATGCAGTGACAGCTAATTTTCAAAATTATCCCTTCTCCTCTTGCTCTCTCTCTTCCTACACAATTCTTCTCTTCCCCTTATCTGCTTCCTGACTGAACTTTTTCTTTCCCCTTCTCACTTTTCCTTAAATATTACTTGAATCTCTGATTTGTCTTTTTGAAAGTATATAATGTTTGAATGTTCATAATGTTTAAGCCTATATACATATATCAGGTATAATAGAATACTCATTCCTACAACTCAGTGAAGAAGTTCATTATTGGAACTTATTAAAGCCTCTTGTATTTCCCTTTTCTGATAATATTTACCCTCTCCTCCATTCTCCTTCCCAGAAGTTAACCACAGTATTTATCTTGCCACCTGCTCACCTATAACAGACCTATAATATGGAACATTAAGGAAATGAACCTGTCTTTACTGAATATATTCCCTATTCTTACAATAGGATTTAGGGTACTTAATTGAAAATGTAAAGAGAAACATGAAATGGAGCTTTTCAGATGAATTTCCCTGGCAATAACAGTTCCTCTGCCCACTTTCTGCTGTATGAATATGTTCTAGTTAATGTCCTAGCACCACCAATGCTGTTTTGTTCAGAAGTCTTTTTCCAGTTCTGTATAAATTTAATGCTCTTTCATTTTGTTCTCAGACTTTCCCCTTCTACCCCTTTTGGAGTTTCCTCAACTCTTCAATATTTCTGTCCTAGCTATAGTTACAGAACTCATCCCAATGATATTTAGTGCTCAACTTATTCTTGAATATAGAATGCTCCCTCTGCTCTCTGCTCTGCATTGAGTGATTATACTTGACTTTCTCTGCACCCTTTCTATTTGAATGACTTGGTGAAAAGCCTGAGTACTACTCACATTAGGTTGCAGCACAGGGCTTTTGAGATGGGTCTTCCCGGCCTTTCTGAAGCAGTGTGACCGTACACAAGGCAGAGAGCATGGTTCTTGGTCCTCTGTTCCTCTTTAAGAAATGCTAATGGTTTGGGGGCAGCAGAGTCATGCTTAGCAATTAGGACTCTCCTGACAGCCATTCAAAGGATGTCAGTCACCAATGCTGGCACTAGGAGAGACCTCTGCTCCCTTGAGACAGGGTAGATGTGCCTTGGCAGAGGTGTCCTTGAAGTGACCTGGCCTGAAATTCACATCTCTACCAAGCAGCTTCTGAAGGTATTGTTTAGATGCCCACAGAATAGAATTTCTGTTGGGGAGTGCTCACCATGTTTCAGCCCAGTATTAGATGATGACCAGTTTGCTATCTTATTATTGATGAGAGTTAAGAAATATAAATATAATTCATGATATGGTATAATTACGAGAATAAAAAATTTCTAATCAACATATTCAAAGTTCAAAGAATATTGATTGTAGGATTATAACACGGCCTTTTTCCAAACAATGCTTTAAAAATACTTTCCAGCCAGACACTTGGCACACGCCTATAATCCCAGCAACCTGGGGAGCCAAGGCAGGAAGATTGTGAGCTTGAGGCCAGAGGCAGCCTGCGCAACTTAGTGAGATCCTGTCTTGAAATAAAAAAAGGAGAAGAGAATGTGGCTGAGGTTCTAGCTCAGTGGTAGATCACTTGCCTAGTGTGCACAAGGCCATGAGTTCATCCTTGCCTGAAGTACTGGGGAAAAAAATAACCTTTCCAAATTAGTATTATTCTTTTTTCTTCTGTATTATTCTTTACCTCTTATAATTTGATTTATTTATATCTTTGGTAAATAGTTTTTCAAGAATGTCTGTGAAGTAGATAGGTTTGTGTAAAAAGTACAAGCTATGGACACAAATAGAACTGGATAAAAGTCTATACATACATATATAAGGATATATATATATGTATATGTATATATATATGTATATGTATATATATGTATATGTATGTATGTATATATATATGGGGGGTACTACTTGGGGGTTGAACCCAGGGCTTCACACATACTTTGCAAGTGCTCTACCTCTGGAAGGGGAGTGGAATTTATCTCAGTTGGTAGAGTGCTGCTCTGCACTCTCTGAGGACCTGGGTTTGATCCCCAGCACCGCAAAGGTGGGAGAAGGATGTGGCAATCCACTCCCAAAGTAATCCTGAAACAATCAGCCATTGAAAACCCTATGAGGGCCTCTGAGAGTTGGACTCAAGTAGATGGCACTAACAACAACAATAACAACTACCACTGAGATGCACCCCCAGTCCATTTGTATTTTTTATCTTGAGTCAGGGTCTTGCTACGTTATGTAACTGCCTCTGGCCTTGAATTTATAATCCTCCTGCCTCTGCCTCCTGAGTCACTGGGATTATAGGGGTGAGCCACTGTGCCTGGTCTGAAATTGTGTCTTGAAACAAGATATTTACCCTTGGTGTCTCCAAGTCCAAATATTTTAGTATGGCTACATAGGCATCTCACTGTGTTGGCATTTTATCATTTCTACTTCTCACTTCATCCTCCTGAAATGTTGAATTACACATAGTTCTCAAGTCACAGCATACTAACTCTCGACTTTTTGTCTTTGCTAGAGCTATTATGCCTGCCTGGAACTTCTCCCTGGATGCATCTCCTCCTGGGTGCCTTCCTGACACTGTTTCATCCCTAAGCCCTCTGAAGATTGATGAATAATTCCTCCTATATAATCTCACAACACCCAGAATCTATCCTCTTCAGCATTCATCATATAGAATGGATGTTATATGTTTATTTCCTCCCATAAGCACCAGTTAATAAAAAGAACTGTCTTATTCATCTTAGTATCACTGTGCAGTATTTAGTAAACTCAGTAAATATTTATTTAATTAACAGGGTGCATCCATACAATGAATATAATACTGTCCCTTCAAGTTATTATGATAAGAAATTCAGTAAATGGCCAGGTGCAGTGGCACATGCCTGTAATTCCAGTGACTTGCGAGGCGGAGTCAGGAGGATCGCAAGTTTGAGACCAGAGGCAGTCTATGTAATTTAGTGAGACCTTGTCTCAAAAAGTAAAAAAAAAAAAAAAAAAAAAAAAAAAGGGCTAGGGTGCAGCTTAGTGGTACAGCACTTGCAAAGCATGCAAGAGGGAGGTCCTGCGTTCAACCCCGTTGTTGTTGTTGTTGTTAGGTGCCGTTGAGTCGGTATCTGACTCATAGCGACCCTCAGAGGGTTTTCAATGACTGACTGTTTTGGGATTGCCTTGGGAGTGGATTGCCAGGTCCTTCTCCCATTTTTGCAGTGCTGGGAATTGAACTCAGGTCCTCAGAGACTGCAGCGCAGCACTCTACCATTCAACCCCGAGTACCACAAAAAAAGAAAAATTCAATAAATGGAATTGCTAGTTCTGCCATCCAACCTCCTAATATATTTCTAAAGCACAGCAACAAACACAGTACATGCAAAGAAAGGATATATTGACAGTTCCTCTAGATATCATTTTTGTATTCATAATATTTCTATAGAAAACATGCTTAAGAGAACTGCAACTATATTTACCAACTTTATGAAACCACTTGGCTTATAAAATCCAAATATAAGGAAGATATTCATGGAATAAATGAGCAGTTTGAGACTCAAGAACCTCTTAATTTTATAAATTGTTGGTCATATCCACATAAAAGAATTATCTTGAAAAAGAATAAATGTAAAGACATACTATTTTAAAAATTAGTCTACATCCACAATGAAGACACTTACATGTAAAAAGATTAGAGAGAACAGAATCTTTTCTTCAAAATGAAAACCCTCTTTGAATATTCCTTTGGACTCAGGAAGCTTCTATAATAATTCCTCTCATGTAACCCTTCCTGCACTCCCTATTTCACACACATGCATATTCCTGGAAGCACCACCCTGGATATTCAAACTTAGTTCCAAACTGTTCCACACTAGAGTACATCTGTCTGGGCTGGATTTTCTCACTCTTCTATTACCTTTATAGTTTTTACTATTATAGTTATAGTCTTGAACAAAAGTTCAAGATAACTATTGTCTGTGCCAAAAGAGAAAGAAAATGGCACATGAATTGCATTTATTCACACAACAGTCTCATTGTCCCAAATCTATGATGGGCATCAGAGTTGAGGAGTGGAAGGCTATAGTAGCAGCAACAAGGTACACATGAATACGCCTTATAAAGGAAGAGGTCAGGAAAAGGAAGAAGATTCCAGTTGCTGAGTGGAAGTAGGGAAAAGATGCAATGAAGAGAGAACACAGACATTAGAGGAAGGAGTGGTATGGTAAGAAGCAAAGGGATATTTTGTGACACTGGAAACTAAAGAAGCAATACAAACTGTGCTCTAGTTGGATGTGTTTTATGCCTATCAACTATAAGCATTTATTCTGTGTTTGCTGGATGCTGTGGGGAAACAAAACTTAGTCCCTACATTTGCATAGGAAACCAGGATATAAACTTCATGTGTGAGCAACAATATTTTGTCAAGAAGTTAATGTGTATGCCATTCTCTCACACACCTACTCTATATTCCTTTTGACTTAATTTTAATGTTGTTGCCTCAAGACCTTGTTGAATATGGGCAGCAAGAAAGTTTCAAGAGTGGTAAACAATACACAAGTTCAAAACTGTCCTGGGAGACAATTCATACTCATTGGATTCTATTCTGTTCTCTTCCTCAGTCTCTTTCATTACTCAAAATGCATGCCAATTTCTTTTAGTCTGCCAGATGACATTGAAAATACTGATGTGAGTAATCATTGGCATAAATCTCATTTTACACAACTGATATGATTTTGTATTGAGGAAAATTTTATATATGGGCTATTTTGAAATGCTAGGAAGGTTTTCTATTTAAAAATTTTGTTTATGAAGCAAAGAATCCCCCAATAAAGAACTTTTCCTTATCCAGATTTTAAGGTGGAAGAATTTTACAAGGGAGGACCTATTTGTTCTTCTCTACTAATCATACAAAAGACTTCAAATGGTACTAGGAGAACTGGATATCTTCATGCAGAAGACTGAAAGCAGATCTCTCTCTCTCACACCTTGCACAAAAATGAGTTCAAAATTGATCAAAGACCTTAATATAAAACCTAAAACTTTGAAACTGCTAGAGGAAAACAAAAGGAAAACATTTCAAGACAGACATAGGCAATGACATTCTGGAAAGGACCCCAATATCACAGGGAAACAATAGCAAGAATTGACAAATGAGATTGCATTAAATTAAAAAGCTTTTTCACAGTAAAGGACACAATTATCAGAGTGAAAAGACAACCTAAGAATGGGAGAAAATCTTTGCCAGCTATACATCAGATGGGATTAATATCTAGAGTTTATGAAGAGCTCAAAAAATTAAACACCAAAAGAGTAAAGTATCTCATCAAAAAATGGGCCAAAGAACTGAACAGAGATTTCTCAAAAGAAAAAATACAAGTGGCCAACAATCACATGAAAAAATTTTCAACATCCTTAACTATCCAGGAAATGTAATTCAAAACTACATTGAGATACCATCTTATTCCAGTCAGAATGGCTACCATCAACAAAACAAGAAACAACAAATGCTGGCAAGGATGTGGGGAGAAAGGAACACTTACACACTGCTGGGGAGAATGTAGATTGCTGCAGCCACTATAGAAATCAGTATGGAGTTTCCTCAAAAAACTAAAACTAAAACTACCATTTGACCCAGCTATCCTACACTTGGGGAGATATCCAAAGGAATATAAGTCAATATGCCACAGATATCCCTGCTTATCTATGTTTATTGCAGCATTATTCACAATAACCAAGATAGGGAATCAGCCTAGGTGTCCATCAACACATGAATAGATACGGAAATTGTGGTATATATACACCATGGAGTTTTATTCAGCCATAAAGAGTGACAAAAGTATGGCATTTGCTAGAAAATGGATGGAACCGAGAGATCATCATTTTAAGTGAAATAAACCAAACCCCGAAGGATAAACAATGCATATTTTCTCTTATATGTGGATGTTAAACTTCTATATATATTCATTATTAAAACATATAATTCATGAAGGTAGGAGGGTCTAAGTAAGGAAAGATAAAGAACTAAAGAAAAGGTAAGGGGGGGGGGAAGATAAGAATGATGTCAATATAAATGGACTAGAAATCGCGTGTAATTGTTCTAACAAGATAAAAACAAAGACCACTACAGGAAAAGTTTCTATCTTAAACAGAACTGGAACCCAAGGACATATAGAAAAATACTACTAAGTAAAAGATAGAGAAAACTTAGACGGGAAACTTAGATGGGAATGAGGGGAGGGGGGGAAGCATAGGGGAGGGTAAGGTGTAACCTATATGAATAATGTTTATCAAAATGCATATATGAAAATGTCACAATGAAAAGCATGCCAAAATGAATCACATTATGATGTACATTAAAAATTTCTAAGAAAAAAAAAAACTAAAGAAAAGGTGGAGGGATCAAGAAGAAAGTGTAATGGGAGCAAAGAAAGAAAATACCATGTATGTCACCCTTATGGCAAAATCAGGATGTACACATATAGACAGATACACTCACAAAAAGACATACAAATAGAAGGGAGACTATTGGTGGGGAACGAGGGGATGGGGTATGGTGGTCATGAGAGGGGAAGGGGGAAGTGAACATGAACAATGTACAATGAAATACATGGATAGAAATGTTATAATGAGACTCATTAAATTGTACATTAAATTATAAAAAGACTAGAAAAGTAATATAGCTTTCTAAAAACTTAGCTACATCATGGAATGACTTAAGTTCTCAAAATAATTAATATATTTTGTATTTTCATTTATTACACTTTTCAGGAAATGGAAACATATCTATGCTTTTCAGCTATCATCATAAAAAAGATGAGGTATATGAATTTATTATTTTTCCCTGAGTAACTTCAGTTATTTCAGTGGAGGAAATAGAAAGGAATATATATAGTATAATTTTATACATTCTTATACATTGCTTTTTTCCCTTAAGGAAAACTCTTAAAATGTTTATTCAGTCAAAATAGAGAATGTTGGATGATTTTTAGACATGATGAGAATTCCACTGATTTCCAATGTTGACTGAATTGCAGTGGTGTGAGGTTTATTCAGTGCTGAAATCATGCTCTGAAGAGCACCCTCACTCCCAAATGTCCATCCTTCATCTTTGTTATAGACTCTGGAGAGTCATGTAATCAGCTGTACACTCTCAGCATCACTCTGGGAAAACATTTAAATGCCATGATCTGTTGATGAGAAGACATTATGTGTTCAGATCAGTTGGGTAGGTACATAGGAGCACAATTGCTAAATTGTACTGTGTATTAGTTTTCTAGGGTTGCTGTAATAAATTACCACAAGCTGGGTGGCTCAAAATAAAAGAAACGTATTCTCTTGTAGTTCTGGAGACTAGAAGTCTGAAAACAAGTTTTCAGCAGGACCATTCTCCCTCTGAAGGCTGTAGGAAAGAATCCTTCCTTGTCTCTTTCTAGCTTCTGGTGGTTTGCAAAAATCCTTGGTATTCCTTGGCTTGAGGTGCATTACTCTAATTTTTGCCTCCATATCCACAGGACCATTTTCCTTCTCTGTGGGTCTGTGTTTCTCTATCTATGTATCTCTGTGCTTCTTTTTTCTTATAAGCACACTAGTCATTGGATTTGGGGCCCATCCTAATCCACTATGATCTCAATTTGACTCTATCTACAAAGACCCTGTGTTCAAGTAAGGTCACATTCACAAGTATTGGGGTTAGGATTCAACATAATTTTTTGAGGGGAAACATTTCCAACCCACAACATATAGTAAGACAACATCTAGCTTTGAAAGAAGCCATCAAGTTGTCTTGCAAAGTTTTGCATTTCTATCAGCAAGGACTGAGAGTTCCTTTTGCACTAGGTGCTTGCAAAGCAGTTGCTGTCATTTTCTGGATTTTAGTCATTCTAGTGTGTGTGCACTGGTATCTCATTTTGTTTAAATTTGCAATTCTCTAATGACAAATGATATTTAGCCTCTTTTCATATGCTTATTTCCAAGTATATATCTTCTTTGGTGAGATGTCTGCTTACATCATTTTCCTAGTTTTAAATTGAGTTGTCTGCTTTCTTGTTGTTCTGGTTTTGGCTAAGTGATGCCCAAAGTCCTAAGTATTAAAATTTTGGTCCCCCAACCCATGACACTATTGGGAGTGTTGGGACGTTTAAGAGGTGAGGCCTAGTTGGAATTTCTCCAGTAATGTGGAGTTTGCCCTTGAAGGGGATATTAACATCCTGGCCCCTCCTCTTTGCAGACCAGCCACCATGATAGGAGTAAGTTGCTCTACTATGCACTCCCTGCCATGATATACTGCCTTGCCACGGCACAAAGCAACAAGGCCAATTGACTGTGGACTGAAACTTCCAAAACTATGAGCCAAACTAAAACTTGCCTCTTTTTAAGTTGATTATCTCAAGTATTTTGTCATAGTAAAGGAAAACTGATTAACATATTTGTAGAGTTTTAAGAGTTCTTTGTATAATTTGGACAGGAGTCCTTTAACAAATTTTGCTATTTCATCTCCCATTCTGGGACTTTTCATTCTCTTAATAGGATACGTTGTATTTCGATTATTATTCAGTTAGCTGTATGATTTTCTTTTTCTTTGGTACTTTCTCTTTGACCCATTGATAATTCAGGATTGTATTGTTTAATTTCCAAGTGTTTGGAATTTTTACTTTTTCTGTTATTGATTTCTAGCTAGATTCTAGTATGATTAAATAATATTCTATAAGATTTTATTAAAATTTTTTGTTGAGTTTTTCTTTGTGACTCAAGATATTCTACCATTGGAAATGTTCTTGGAAAGAATGTATGTTTTGCTGTTGTTAGGTGGAGTATTCTATAAATGCTATTTACACCTTATTGTTTAATTCATTTATAGCTTTGCTTATTTTCTGTCAAGTAGTTCTGTCAAAAGCTGACAAATAGATATAACTATTTGTTTATTTCTTCTTTCATGTCTCTCAGTTTTTGTTTCCTGTATTTTGAAGCATTTGTGTTTGGTCTACTCATTAAAGATAGCTTGGTGGATTGACACATTTGTCAGTATGTAATGTCCTTTTTTCTCCTGTAACTTTCTTTGCTCTGAAGTGTACTTTATTCAATATTAATGTATCCCACTCTTGCTTTTATTTCCTCATCAATATTTGTATCATGTAACTTTCTTCATCATTTTATTTTCAACCTATGTCATTATATTTGAAGTAAATTTCTCACAGAGTGTGTATATTTCACTTGTATTTTATCTGCTGTGCCAATCTCTTTCAATTGGTGCATTCAGACTACTTATATTTAGGATAAGTATTGATATCTTAGAGTTTAAGTATATCTTGTTATTGTTTTCTATTTATTTCCTGCTTTTCTTTTCTTTCTTTCTTTCTTTCCTCCTCCTCCTCCTCCTCTTCCTCCTCCTTGTCCTCATCTCCCTTCTCCTCCTTCTTCTATCTCCCTTTGTCTCATGCATGCTCCTTTGTATGAGTTACCTAGATTTTTAAAAAATTTCTGTTTTATTTAGTGTTTATGAATATTCACTTTCATAGTTTTCTTAGTGGTTACTCTGAGTATCACAATACATACACACACACACACATATATTTTTATTGAAGTATACTAGTATATACTTATCACTTTCAGTGAGATGTAGGACACTATTTTTAGTTAGGGACTATTCCCTTCCTCATTTTAAGTGTAATTATTCTTTTCTCAGCATTAATGGAGCATCATGTCAGATGGTGATATTATAATTTTTGTTGCACCCAATTCATTTTAATACAAAAGAGAGATAGCAAGTTCCCTATGCTAGAGAAGTAAAATGAATCCCTTCCAATATAATATCACTGCCAAATAACCTCAACATAGCTATCAAATGAATGAACAAACCTGGATCCTTGTTTATGCTTCCAGGTACAAAAGTACCTTTGGAAGAAGCCACATGACTGTACAAATGTAGCTAGACTTGAGAATGGTGGAGCTCTCCTCATGCCAAAGCTATAGATTTCTTCTTCTTTCCCATCTCTTTATTCATCATCATTTTCAAGTCCAAAATTTAAAGGTTACTAAAAGTCAGGTATCCACATAAAACTTCCAAAAATGTAAATTAATCTTGTTACATTCTGAAGTCAATCTCATTTTCATTTTAAGAAGTTGAATGAATATTTAAATAATGTCTCTTTGAAGGCACCTCATTATTAGCCTGCTTATGGCTTATCTCTTTTATACTAATTTATATTTGGCTCTTAGCACTTTCAGCCTTTCTTCTGTTCATTGTTAACTAATTCCCTGGTATACTCTTTAAATTGTTCTCTTTGTTTTTAATGCCCCAGTCTATTCCTCTCAGGCTCCTTTGCATCTAATGCAATAGGAAAATTTGAAGGTAATTTATTTGAGCTTACTCCACCTTCCATGCTCCCCTAAAAACACTCCCCAGTGTCAGAAAGAAAATATGACTCTCATTTTCAATGCCTAATCTCAGTCCCTCAACTCTTAGGATTCCTTTTAATCCTAGGATCCCAACCTTCTTCTCTCTAGTGTCTTGGACTTTTGTTCAATAACAAACAATTTTATTTTCATCTGTGTGTGAGTTCATCCTGCTATCTCTTTGAAACAGTCTGTCTTGAGCCTTCCACTCTGGTCAGATTTCTCTAACTTCCTTTATCTTTACATTCTTCAGGATCTTATATCTGCCCTTATTCTTTATACCATTTTCTTCAGTAATCCCTCAAAATTTTATTTCTAACAGCTGCTTCTATGAAAAATGTTCAGTGCAAATGTGCCAAGTGACCTTCTTCTAATGAAATTTGTAAGTATTTCTTCATTTTATTTTTTACTACATTTTGCTTCATTTGATACATTTTATGGGTTCATAAAACAACTCCTCCTATGGTATCTATGAAATTATAGTATTCTACCTGCCACCTTTATGGTAACCTATTAATATTGTATTTAGATTTTTAGTCTTCTTTTACTTCCTTAAAACTACACATTCTCATGTCTTCCAATTCTGTTTCTCATTAGCTAATCAACACTCTTCTGGATCAGTCTCCAGTTTATTATAAACCCAGCATGTATTTACTTGTCTTCCTATCCCTTGAGCTATTCATCCTCATTTTTATACCTTCACTCACCTTGCTTAACCCACATGCACCATCATCCTCTGTGCTAATCTAAATCCAATGTACTCATGCTTCAAGGTCAGGTATCATCCTATTTCTTTCATTAGGCCTGCCAAAGATGAAAGGATATTGGTATCTATCTCTAAAACCGTATTAGACTTGTTTTCTTAGAAAAGTGGTATTTCCTACTAGTCTCTAGTTATCTTAAACATCTAATCTTCATTTCATCATCTATTCCTCTGAAAGCATGAATATACGTTTTGATTCCCTAACAACTTTTCAATGTGTTGTTGTTGTTAGATGTTGTCAAGTTGGGTCCGAATCATAGCGACACTATGTACTACAGAACAAAACATTGATACTGTGCCATGCCTGGCACTATGTCAGTGCTTCTCTGCTATTCTGAGGGTTGTCAATTCCTGATTGTTTTTCTGGATTGCTTTGGGAGGGGCTGCCAGATCCTTCTCCCTTCAATGAGTTAGTTACAAAAGTTGCTTGATGAATTTGTTTAATGGCTTAATGCTAAAAAATATTTAAATAAGTAATGACAGTTATCTCATCAGTATCACCACTTTGAGTGAAACCAGACTTTTTAATGTACTCCCATAGTGCCATGAGGCACTGTGACATTGGTTAAGACAGTATGATCTCTGAAGCAGACTGTCTGGGTTCAAGCTCTGGTTTTCCCACCCACTGGCAATGTGATTTTTGCAAAGTTAATTAGTATCTTTGTGACTTAATGCCTCTCTTTGAAAATAGGGGAAGATAACAGTACCTGTTTCTTGGACTTATTATGGAATCAAATGAGTTCTATCATACACTTAAGACAATTTCTGGCATGTAGAAACGTCTCCATAAATTTCAGCTATTATTAAGGGTTCATTACACATAAAATGATGACATCTTAGAGCTAAAAGAACCTTCACTTTTTAAGTGAAGAGCTGAAGAATAAAGATAAAATGACTGAGTCAGGAATATATGGCTAATTTGGTGGTCAAGTTAAAAACATAGCTTTCTTGACACCTATTCAGTACTTAGTTTTTTTTTTCTCCCTAAGGATTTCTATATCTGAACATGAGCTACAGAATCTTAAGAGTTAGTTGTAATGGTATTTCAAATGTCTTCAGTTTAACTCTCCCATCAAGAACTGTATTAGTCACCATTGTCATTGTAGAAGGAAAATCAACTGAAACAAAATTATAGAGGAAAGAGAATTATTGGGGGCTCACAGTATCAACTATAATGGTGGTGGGGAAGGCACAACAGTGATAGGAGGCAGGGCCCATGTCAGAGAATTGTGATGGGGGTTGGGGGAAGAGGAATCACAGGTCAGGAATAAAAACCTCCAAAGACCCACCCCCAGTGATTCAATTCCTCCAAGCTAGACTCACCTCTCCAAAGCTCCCAGGACAATGTCACCAGTTGGGAACCAAATGACAGGACCCTTGGGGGACATTTTATATTCCAACCATGGCACTTACCACAATCCTTTCATCTTTGCCAGCAGCTTCATTTCACAGATTATTAATCATCCATAAAGAAAAAAACATACTAACAGAACCTGCATCGTAGTTCCCAAGTTAAGAAACATATGAGGGACAAGAATGAATAAAGGCCAAGGTCAAGTCCTCTGAGTTCAGATGACCATGACTAGATGAAGCCATTTTAATATTCATCTTTTGAAAAATAAAATTTCTTTTTCAGGGAAAACACTGTCTGGGAGACTCATTATAAAGCTGCAATTCAGGCCATCCCACACATACATGAATGTTTTGCAAACCTACCTGGTAAGAATCTGAAATTATGATTTTGATGAACTCTGAACAATACTCGTTAGCAGCCAGGAGAAGGCAAAAGAGCCAAGTACCCATACCAGGCATAATTTCTGAAGGTTTCAGCTTTCTCTGTGGTTCTCTGGAAGAGTATTCAGCCTGGCTGTGCAATCTGCAATGCCAGAGTTTTAAAATTCAATCTAACAGATACATGCTCTCAAGAGGAATTACAGCAATAAAAGATTGCTATTAACTAGGCGCAAATAAACGTGTGTGTAAAGATTTTTTCATCAGATGCAATGAAATGCTATCCTCTGTCTCAACTCACCACTAAGAGAGATTTAATTTCTCTTTAATGCAAATGAAATCATCACACATAACAGCAGCAGTAAGGGAGAAGGCCAAACTGAGTAATTATGTGTTCACAAAGAACATTCATCCACCACCTCAACACCTCTCCCACCTCCACTACAAATAAGACTCAGGGAATCCACATTCTCTGTATATGATTATTTTAAATGCTTGATTGTAATATTCAGGCTCTGAGCTTTATGGCTTGGGATTTTAATCCTCAAAACAGGAAGGTCTCATTACTTGAATCTGGAAGTTGGATTACCTTCTTTATACTGAAGACTGATCACTTAGCCTCCTCTGATCCCACACAGGATGTTTTGTCACTCCTTTGTGTTTCTGCAGTATTTTATTTATATCTCTAAATCTACTCATGACAATCTGACTTGTTATATGTGGTTGTGTGTATATCTTTTGTAGACTATCAACTCTTGAGGCTATAATGTACGTCTTATATCTCTTTGTATTCTCTCAGATCCTTACACTATCTCAGACATAGCATCTGCTCAATAAATATATTTTATTTAGTTTTAACTGTACATATGCTAAGCATTTCCAAGTTATAAAGTATTAATAATAGATTCTTATCATTGAAATATTTTCCTCCACATTTCTGAGAATTCTTGTTTTTGAAGCATGGAAAAGATTTCATTTGATTGGCACTATAATTTAGACACCTATGTAACCTGAGTGCACTGAAAATATTTGTTCAATTTCTATTTCTATGAAAATTTCAAAGGTTTCTTTTGAGCTTTCAGTTGTTTAAGGGGACAACCATCTCAGTGGGACAGAGGAAAGAGGAGACCTCAGAGACAAAATGGGATAAAATCCCAGAAAAACTACTGTGCCATCTAGCAAAAAGCCCCGGCACCCAAGACTTAACTCTGGGAGCTGGTAGATATGCCCGGGCCACAGAATTTCCAAGTCCTATCTTTACTCTTTAATTTTTTTTTTTTTCCTGAGAAGTTGTCAAGCTTAATGTTCAAGAAATATTTGGTCCATGCCCATTAGGCCCATAGGCATGACTAGCTATATGATTTGTAGGGCTTGTTGTTGTTGTTGTTGTTAGGTGCCGTTGAGTCGGTATCCGACTCATAGCGACCATCATAGGGTTTTCCATGGCTGTTTCGGGATTGCCTTGGGAGTGGATTGCCAGGCCCTTCTCCCATTTTTGTGGTGCTGGGAATTGAACTCAGGACCTCAGAGACTGCAGTGCAGCGCTCTACCCACTGAGCTAAATCCCAGCCCCTTGTAGGGCTTAGTCCAAAATAAAAATTCAGGGCCCCTGTTCAAGAGTTATTAAGATTTCAAGATAGTGACAGCAGTGCAGTAGCTCAATAAGGAATCCTTCTGAGCATAGGACCTTGTGTGACTGCACTGGTCTTACACCTATGAAACCAGCCCTGTTCTATCCTCAAATAGCTTCTATAAAGTGAAAGATAAAAAGTCTGTATCTAAGTACAGAAGCAAAATTTAAGTACACACAAGGAGGTGCAGGTACACAGGAGAGGCTCCTAGCTTTGTAAAGTAATTCCAAGGAAGAAGAACAGTAAACTCATTTCTGAGGGAGTAGCTGAACAGTGAAGAAAGCTATTCCAGATTAAAGCAATAGCACTGAACACAGGCAAAAATTACCTGTTAAATTTCAGGAACAGTGTTACTTTAAAGGAAGTTGGAACAAGTGAACAAGGATGACAACTGAGATTGAGACTGGAAAGGCAAGAAGTGGCACAGTATTTGAGGCAAAGGATTGAACAAATTGAGTGCCTACTGTGTACCAAGTTCATTCTCTCTCCTGTCATAATTTTAAACGTTCACCACAGTCTTGTAAATAAACGCATCCCTTATTTTACAAACAGGTTAATTAAGATTAACATAGTAATGTCCACAGGGTTTGTTACACTGACCTAGACCCAATAAATTTAGCCCTAGGATAAACTGTTCAGCGTGCCTTTAACTCTCCTTGTGTACCTTTCCACCCCTCCAATGCTCCAAGGTGTCCCCTTAGTCTTTGTCCCACAACTCCTCCTCCCGCCTCCACGTTTCCACGTGCCGGAAAGTGGGCTACAAAAGTACTTCCGGGTAATAGAAGTCGGCCCCGGCAAGATGGCGGCCCCCTTGGAACTCAGTTGCTGGGGAGGCGGCTGGGGGCTTCCATCCGTACACAGCGAGTCCCTGGTGGTGATGGTGAGGTCGCCGTGCAGGCTGGGGGGAGGGGGACAGAAAGAAGGGGCGGGGCCCGAGGCGAGAGGCCAGTTTGACGCTGTTCGCCGCGGCGCTGCGGGATCTGAGCGGGCTGGGATGCTTCTTGCCGCACAGCCTAAGGCGCTCATTTCTGTCAAGTCGCTATCTGGCCTGTCACCCTGCGGTGTCCCGGCAGAAGAAGCATCATGGCTTCTTCGCTTGTCTCTGAGTATTTTCAGCCTTGCAAAGCTGTCTGGGCGAAAGAGTGAAAGCTCGCCCGGCTCCGCATCCCCAGGACCTCTGGGGGAAGAAGGTCCCCGAAAGCTGGGTAGCTGGCGCTCCCGTCTCAGACTTGAGATCAGAGAGAGGGACTCGGTGTCCATGTTAGGCGCCTTCTGCCTTTCCGAAACGTTACCCTGAAGTAAAGTTACTATGCAGATTTGTATTCCGTACTCAGTCTAAAATGTGTTATTGCAAACTCTCTTTCAGGCTTATGCCAAATTTTCTGGTGCACCCTTGAAAGTCAATGTTATAGATAACACCTGGAGAGGTTCAAGAGGTACAGTGTAAACTTTGAGGCAACCCTTTCTGCCCTTTTTATTTATTGATTGATTTTTCTTTCTTCCACTTAAAGCCATGAGGCATATAGCCCTAGAGTACTTTGGGGTTTTTAGTTTCTTCTTACCGTGACCTTGGCTCTGTGTTGCTTATGGCTTGATCATTCTGAGTAATAACTCAAAAGCGAAAGCCAAATTGGTGGAATTTATGAGAAATGGAAATATTCTCTAGAACTAGCCTTTGTGAAATTGCAAAAAAACCTAAGTTGTTCTTACTCCTCCTTCCAAATGTGCAACTTGTATACTTTTTAAAGTATTCAGAGGAAATCACAATGTTTCCCTGTATGTAAAATATTTTTTGATTATAGGCGATGTACCAATTTTGACAACCGAAGACAACATTGTTTCTCAGCCTGCAAAAATACTAAACTTTTTAAGAAAACAGGTGGGTGGTTCCTTTTGAAGAAGTAGATTATTGATTGCTATGAGTTACTTTAAAAAAAATTGTAAGGTGGATTTGTTTTGTTTTTGTTTTGGTGGGTTGTTTTTGCAATTCATTAGACAATTAGAGATACCTGGGGTTTGACAAAAAATAGATTTGAGAATCACTGGGATTTCAGAGTCCATGGTAAAGCCTAGTCAATGCATATTTCCATGTACTTTTCTTGGCTTTTTATTGAAATTTACAAAGAAGAAGATTCCGTTTAGGTGCTCACTATTGCACTTACTGATGGCATTGTCAATCCAGTCAGTTGCTATGTAGTTGTGTTATGTTATTCAAATTCCCATCAAATAGTAACGATTTATTTTATTTTTTAAAAGTACATGTCTAATAGTAGCAATCAATGTCTTGTGAGACAATGTGTCTGAAATATTTGAACATATTTAATGTATCCAAAATGTTTAAACATGTAAAATCTTGTACAAGTGCAAAAGTTATCGTTGGTTTTGTCAATACTTTATGAAAAAAATCCCATGTCATTAAAATTTGGGACTTTTCTAAATTGGAAGAGTTCCCTTCTTTTTTTATGGAGAAATAATTCCAACCAGATTTTTTTCTTTCTTTTTAAAAATTATAATCACTTTTACTTGTTAACTTTGTACTATATCCCATGCTGTCTAGGTCATTAACAAACATTTAAATAATAAAAGTAAATTTTTAAAAAGTCATAACCAACATCTTTACTGTATGCATGCTGTGGTGCTGAGAATTTTATGTACATTAAGCAGTAGTTTTCACTGGGTTTAAATTTCTTTCCTTCTTTTAATAGCACATTTGCTATTTGTAAGAGTAGACATCCTGATTGTTTAGCTTCATTGTCCTTGAGATGCTCCTTGATTTTTGAGGTTCTTTGGTTTTCTTTTTTTAATAGAAATATAATGCTGATTATGAACTCTCAGCAAAACAAGGGGCAGATACACTGGCTTACATTGCTCTTCTTGAAGAGAAGCTTCTCCCTGCTGTGGTGAGCATTCCTGAATACTACAGCATTTTAGTTGAAAATGTACTTAATCCATTCAGAAGGAAAACAATGAAAAGGGATTAAGAGAGGAAATTATGTATTAAATAATCTTGATCTTTCATACTACTATGAAACTCTATTCTGTTAGACTTTCAACTACTATGTAATACATCAAAGTGAAAGATAATCTCACATAAATTTTTTCTTCTAGTTCTAGGGATTGAACCCAGGGCCTTTGCACATTCGAGGCAAGCACTCTACTACTGAGTACATTCCCCCCAAAAATGACATCTCTTGGAAGATGAAGTTTTTTGTTCCATGTATAGAATTGGTGGTACTGTAATTCAGTCATTCAAAAAATATTTACTGAGTACCTACTATGTACTAGGCTTTGTTCTGGATGCTGGGATATAGAAGTCAATAAAACTCAGACATTTAAGTAATGCCATTTCACTAGAGTAATTCTAGCTGGAAATTTTACATAAGGTCACTTTATACAGAGACTTTTATGAAAAACTGTCACACTGATTGAGAGATCTTTCTTTTAATAAAAGAACGTCCTTGGAATGTTTTTTTCTTTCCTTTGGCAGCTTCACACATTCTGGGTTGAAAGTGACAATTACTTTACTGTAACAAAGCCATGGTTTGCTTCACGAATTCCTTTTCCCTTGAGTTTAATCCTGCCGGGAAGGATGTCTAGGGGAGCACTGAATAGGATTCTCCTGACAAGAGGAGAGCCTCCCCTCTACCATGTCCAAGAAGTGGAAGCACAGGTATGGTCTTGATTATTCTCCAAGCAAGGGATTTCCAGGGAAGGGATAACAGAGTGCACAATGGACTTACCTAGAGGTGCTGCCTTAAAAGCCATTTCCAAGCATCTTCCCAACTTTTGAGAGGTAATTTCATTTTTATTAGATATACAGAGATGCCAAGGAGTGCCTAAATCTTCTGTCAAACAGATTGGGAACATCTCAGTTTTTCTTTGGAAATACGTGAGTACATGCCCTTAAAAGCCATTTTGATGATTTGTGCACATATATTCAGCAGAAAGTTATTAAAAAGCAAGTTCCACTATCGCCCCCCACAAAAGATGAGCTTTTCACTTAAGAAAGGATTTAATGGGTATTATAGGAAACCTTTTCTGTCAGTGGTAATCTAACATTGGCTTAATCTGCTACATATATGAATGTACGACATCTAAGATTGTTCCTGCCAGGCATGGTGGTTTATGCCCGTAATCCCAGCAACTCAGGAGACAGAGGCAGGAGGATCGCAGGTTCATGGCCAGAGACAGCCTCAAGAGAAAAAAATAAAATATGGGCTGGGGGTGCAGCCCAGTGGTAGAGCACTTGCAAAGTATGTGTGAAACCCTGGGTTCAACCCCCAAGTACCAAAAACAAAACAAGACAAAAAAACCAAAAGATTATTCCCACCCTGTCTCTAGTCTATTTAACACTTGAGAGTAGAAATGAATCCTTAATTTACAACTTCATTTTCTTCTAAATAAAATAAATGGTTATTATTTTTTTAAAACTACCTAAAGGGTTAAACCCTAGTTGTATCATTTTTGTAAGCTAAAATGCACAGTTAACCTTTTAAAACCTTATATTATGTGCTTTAGACTTGACAAATACATTTGAAGAAACTTTTTTAAACACAGTCCTAAATTAATGTTTTCGTATGTGTTTTAAAAAAAATCCTTAACTTATTTCTAGGCCTTCTACCTTGGATGCCTATGTGTTCGGTTTTCTTGCACCTCTTTATAAAGTACGGTTCCCTAAAGTTCAGTTACAAGAACATCTGAAACAGCTCTCTAACCTATGTCGCTTTTGTGATGACATACTATCCAGTTACTTTAGGCTCAGTCTGGGAGGTAAGCTGGTTTTTCTTTATTTGCATAGAGTATTTTCATATTTTCTTGGGGATCCATAAGCAAAACCTATTATTTTTCTTAATAAAAGAGTTTGCCTTGTCTTTAAATACTAGTTTATACCACTTCAAGAAGTTGCATTTTCTAACTTTGTTTTCCCTATATGTTATTTCTTATCTAAATAGAGACATAGACATTTGCTTTTTACTTGTTTTTCTGGATTTTATACACTTCTTGCTGCTTCTTTTGAAATTTTGCCCCTTTGAAGTGGGTCATTTTCTTCTAAAAGATTAAACCACAGGTGTTGATTCCCTGCTGAAAAATAGTATTTATCTTAATGCAAATGGGCAATTACTTTAAATGATTCTTACCTGCTGCTTCTAGCATTTTCCTGCGTGAACAGAAATCAGTAGCAGATTGATTTTGGTGAGGTACACTCCCATGATTCTACTACTTGAAAACTGATTGCGTCAGACTGGAGGTATAGTAAGTAGAGGGCACCTGCCACTTAGGATGTAATTCTTTGTGAGCGTGGGGCTTTGTGCTTAAGTAATTGGATACTACATTTGTATTGGAAGAGTTGGCTGAAGTTGGTTTTTTAAGAAACAGAAGTTATAAAGATAGCTAGCTTAGGTGGACTGCTTATTTTTTATGGCAGTTTATATGTTTTGTGTCTAGGGAGGGATTAGTAGATTGGGCATCATAAAGCTAAGTAACATTCAACCTTATTACTTTGGAGCAGTGGCTAGCAAACCGACTACACAACAAATAAAAAATCTTGGATCCTATTGCCTATTTGCAAAATTAGAATCTCTTAGAGATAGAGCCCAGAAATCTGTACTTTTAAAAGTCCCTTTAAATATCTTGAGTACTTTTTGGGTAGTTGTTTGGGAGTCACTGCCTTAGCAAGCTGTCCAAATGGTTGTGAACAAAGGCCTATTTGAAATGGATGAGGGAAAAGTACAACTGAAATTTCAGAAGGAAATAAAGGACTGCTGTGCTTTTACAAATTACTGTGGCCAACTGCATGTCACTTGGCTCAGTGTCTTCTCAGTGGACACATTTTAGTTATTTTGTATAGACTTTGGTTTTGGAGCATTACTATCTCTTCTAACTTTGCCTTTGAACCCAGAGTGGTTTTTCTGTTATATCCATATATATATTTGGAGGGTGGGGCAGTTGGGAGGGTGGGTAGACTCAAAATTCTTTTACTCTAATCAACTTTAAAGGCTTTCACATTTTCCTGTCTTTCTCTGATTTCTGTCCTGGCTTCCTAGGCATCTCCCCAGCTGGACAAGAAACGGTAGATGCAAATCTGCAGAAACTCACCCAACTTGTAAATAAGGAATCCAACTTGATTGAGAAGGTCAAATTTACTTCAATCATTACTTTATAGTAACTTAGTATTTTCCCTTCTGTGGCCAGTGTTATAATTTGGGTTATGCATTAACTTTGCCCTTTTAGTTTTTTTTAACACTTTACTTTTCAGAAAGCTGTTTGAATATACTTTTACTAAAGTTGCATATAATATAGTGCTTTGAAGCTTATAGTGGCCTGATTATCGTGTGAGGGGGAAATTGAATAATGGTATTGGGTTTGCTTTTAACCACGTAATTTGTGTTTATCAAGCTAGGAGAGCTGAAAGATTGGCTTTAAAACAAAATAAAAAAATAATTCTTGCTTGCTTGTCTTATTCTCTCTGACCCAAAGGTTAATAAGCACCTCTGCTTATCCTTTCTTATTAATACCACCATGATGTCTTTGTCTTCCATATGAACTATCTTCTCCTTCCTGTCCTACTCTTTACTAAATGTAGTCTACAGTTTTTCACCAGTTTGGATATTTTGCCACTTTGAAGGTATTCATTTTGTGAGATTTTTGAGGAACTGGAAAGTGAGAGAGCCAACAAGGGAAATTTCAAGGACAATTCTAATTGGAAAAGTCCAAGAGGGTTGTACATTTTCTCCCCTGGTGTCTGATAGATCTTTTCTCTTATACAAGTCAGTAGTACTTCATCCTGTTCCAAGCGTTGAGGCATATGAGCTTCAGAGTGGTTGTCTCATTTAACCTCTACCCCGGCTCTGTGTATAGATGCTATTACTACCCCTATCTTACAGAAGAAGATGCTGAATGAAGCTTTAAGAGTAGCTTATGTTACCTGCCTGTGGTCATATAGCTGGGAAAAAGGAGAGAGGAAGCTGGCATGGTGGTGCATACCTGCAGTCTCAGTACTTGGGAGGCAGAAGCAGGATTGCAGATTTGAGACTAGCCTGGGCTGTACCGTGAGGCTTTGTCTCAAAAAAAGGAGGAGGAGGAAGAGAAAAGTAGACAGGAAACTTGAACCCTAGAAATGGGACTCTGGCATGAGCTTTACAGGTAGTTAATCTCTCTAGTAGTCAACTATCTAGTTCATCAATGAGATTATGTGTCCATTTCTAGGAGTACTAGTTGTCAAGTTTATCATTATCATTCTTTAGGATGACCTTGTGTTTCTTTTTGCAATATTTCATATGATATTATAATTTGAGAAGTGAGTAAAACTAGGTAGTAAAATTATAAGAGTTTTTTTGATTATTAAAGTTTTCATGAGCTGAGCTAAAGCCTGGTCTGACTCAATTCATTGCTCAATCCAGTAAATCTCACGAGAGGAAGTGTGTAGAGTGTTAAATATGGATAAAGGGAGGATGACTCATGTACTAGATGAAGGCTATCCAATTCAGTTTCCATTTTCTTTATGTGGGGAATTCATGATAAATACAGAAAAGGAACCGTGTGAAAGTTAAACATATGTGAAAGTTAAAACCAGGAGGCCCTGTTACCACTTGGTACGTATCCATCTTGGGTCCTCATCAATGTCTGAAAGTTTTCTGACCCATTCAGTCAGGTATCCCCTCCCTCCAACCCACACTCCTGCATACCTACTCCTCCCAGGGAGCATGGGGTTCACTGGTTGCTACAAGATTATGGGGCATCAAATCTTATTAACCACTATGGTTCACATTTGGGACCAAAAATCTAGAGCTTAAAAAAAAAGAAAGACTCATGTTTGAAGAGCTGTTATTCCAAGAAAATAGATCTCTTACTTGATCCAAATAATGGCTAGTAATATTTTTTCCATTGGAAAATTACAAGTTAATCTTTCAGCCAGCCAGGGTGGCACATGCCTATAATCCCAGCACTTGGGAGGCTGAGGCAGAAAGATTACAAATTTGAGGTCAGCCTGGGATAGTGAGACCGTGTCTCAAAACCAACAACAATATCCCCTTCCAAGGTTAATCTTTTATTCTTCTTCCTGTACTACAAACCCTATATGTTGATGTTGTTAGGTGCCGTCGAGTCGAGTCCGACTCATAGCGACCCTATGTACAGCAGATGGAAACACTTCCCGATTCTGTGCCAGGCAAACGATCTTATTTATGTTTAAACCCATTGTTGCAGACACTGTGTCAATCCATCTGGTGGAGCATTTTCCTCTTTTGCGTTTACCTGCCACTCTCCCAAACATGATGCCTTTCTCCAGAGATTGATCTCTCCTGACTACATGTCCGAAATATGTAAGACTCAGTCTGGCCATTCTTGCTTCCAAGGAGCACTCTGTTGCACTTCTTCTAGGACAGATTTGTTGGTTCTTTTGGCAGTCCATGGTATATTCAATAGACATCTCCAGCACCACAATTCAAAAGCATCAATTCTTTTTCTGTCTCTCTTGTTCAATGTCCAGCTTTCACAACCATATGATGCCACTTAAAATACCATGGCATGAGTCAGATGCACCTTCGTCTTCAATGTGACATCTTTGCTTTTCAATACTCGAAAGAGATCTTTTGCCACAGCTTTTCCTAGAGCAATGCGTCTTTTGATTTCTTGACTGCTGCTTCCATGGGTGTTGATTATAGAACCAAGCAAAGCAAAATCTTGGACAACCTCAATCTTTTCTCCTTTATTGTGAAGTTTCGCGCTGACCCAGTCATAAGGATTTGTTTTGTTGATGTTTAGTCTTAACCCATATTGAAGGCTATCATCTTTGATCTTCATCGGTAAATGTTTTAAATCTTCTTCACTTTCAGCAAGCAGAGTTGTGTCATATGCATACCACAGGTGGTTAATAAGTCTTCCTCCAATCTTGATGCAGCGTTCTTCCTCATAAAGTCCAGCTTCTCGGATTATTTGCTCAGTGTATAAATTGAAGAGATAGGATGAAAGTATACAGGCCTGACGCACACCTTTCTCAACTTTAAACCACTCAGTGTCTCCTTGTTCTATTCTAACAACTGCCTCCTGGTTCATGTACAGATTTCTCAGGAGCACAATTAGGTGTTCTGGTATTCCCATTTTCCAAAGTGTTATCCATAATTTGTTATGATCTACACAATCAAATGCTTTTGCGTAGTCAATAAAACATAGATAGACATCTTTCTGATATTCTCTGCTTTTAGCTAATATCCACCAGACATCAGCAATGATATCCCTGGTTCCCCACCCTCTTCTGAATCCCGCTTGATTTTCCGGTAATTCCCTGTCTATGTATTGCTGCAGTCGCTTCTGAATGATCTTTAGTAGAATTTTGCTGGTGTGGGATATTAATGATATTGTCCGATAGTTTGCACATTCAGTTGGATCCCTTTTTTGGGAATAGGCACAAATATGGATCTCTTCCAGTCAGTTGGCCAAGTAGCTGTTTTCCAAATCTGTTGGCATAAACATGTTAACACCTCCAGTGCTGCATCTGTTTGTTGAAACATCTCTATTGGTATCCCATCAATTCCCGGAGCCTTGTGTTTCGCCAGGTCTTTCAAGGCAGCTTCCACTTCGTCCTTCAACACCATTGGTTCCTCTTCATATGCAACCTCTTGGAATGGTTGGTCATCTACCAATTCTTTCTTGTGTAATGACTCTGTGTATTCTTCCCATCTTCTTTCGATGTTTCCTGCATCATTTAATATTTTCCCTGTAGAATCCTTCACTACTGCCACTCCAGGCTTGAATTTTTCCTTCACTTCCTTAAGCTTGAGAAACACAGAGTGTTCTTCCTTTTTGGTTTTCTGCCTCCAGCTCCTTGCACATGTCATTATAATTTTTGTTTTTGTCTTCTCGAACTGCCTTCTGAAATCTTCTGTTTAGTTCCTTAACTTCATCTTGTCTTCCTTTTGCTTTAGCTGTTGTACGTTCGACGGCAATGTCCAGTGTCTCTTTTGACATGTAATTTGGTCTTTTCTTTTTTTCTTATTTTCTTAAGAACTTTTTGCTTCCTTCTTGAATGATATCTTTTATGTCATGCCACAACTCTTCTGGTCTCCTGTCATTTGTGTCTAATGCATTAAACCTATTTTTGAGGTGGTCTCTGAACTCAGATGGGATATACTCAAGGTCAGACCATAGCTCTTGTATACTTGTTCTGACTTTCTTCAGCTTCAGTTTGAACTTGCATATGAGAAGTTGATGGTCTTGTTTTGACATTTTGTACAGAGCTTTTCCATCGTCTCTTTCCATATATGTAGTCAGTTTGATTCCTGTATATTCCATCTGGTGAAGTCCATGTGTATAGTCTCCATTTATGATATTGAAAAAATGTATTTGCAATGAAAAGGTCATTGGTCTGACAAAATTCTATCATGCAATCTCCAGCTTCATTTCTGTCACCAAGACCATATTTTCTAACTACTGAGCCTTCTTGTTTCCAACCTTTGCATTCCAGTCACCAGTGATTATCAGTATGTCTTGATTGCATGTTTGATCTATTTCAGATTGCAGAAGCTGATAGAAGTCTTCCCTTTCTTCATTTGTGGCCTTAGTGGTGGGTGTATAAATTTGAATAATAGTCATATTAACTGGCCTTCCTTGTAGGCATATGGATATTATTCTATCACTGACAACATTGTATTTCATGACAGATCTTGAAATGTCTTTTTTGATGATGAATGCAACCCCATTTCTCTTTAGTTTATCTTTCCCAGCATAGTAGACCATATGATTGTCTGACTCAAAATGGCCTATGCCAGTCCATTTTGGTTCACTGATGCCTAGAATGTCAATGTTTATGCACTCCATTTCTCTTTTAACAATTTCTAATTTTCCTATATTCATACTACATACATTCCATGTTCCAATTATTAATGGATGTTTACAGTTGTTTCTCCTCATTTTGAGTCATGCCATATCAGCAAGTTGAGCACCCTGGGGCTTTACTCCATTTCCGTCATGACGGTAGACTCCACTTGGAGGAGGCAACTCTTCCCCAGTAGTCTTTGAGTGCCTTCCAACCTCGGGGCCTCATTTTCCAGCACTATACCTGACAGTGTCTCTTTGCTATCCATAGGGTTTTCAATGGCTAGTTGTTTCGGGAGTGGCTTGTCAGGTCCTACTCCCTAATCTGTCTTAGTCTGGAAGCTCAGCTGAAAAACCTGTTTACCATGGGTAACCTTGCTCATGTCCGCGGTTACAGTGGCAGAGCTCTCAGCCTCATCGCTACACGCGAGCCCCCACAGTGCGGCATATACTTCTGTTGAAATGTTTCTACTGTGCTTTGTAAGAGTATCTTGAGTTAAGGGAGAGTTTTGAATGTTCCACACATAAGGAAAACTCTAAAAAAACACCTGCCTATCAAAAGAGTAATAGGATATACTGTTTTCTGTTGGTTTTATGTTTTTGATGGCAGTTGCTTTCAAGTTTTTTATTAAATTAAGCTTGATAGAAAACTCAATATCAGAATCTGAATCTTGCACTTTCTGGGATACTCTGATTAAATGTAATTTTCTGAGATCTTGCATAGTGCTAAATAATTCCTATCCTGTTGTTTCAGGGGTACTAATATTCTTCTCTAAGTCTAGAGTTTTCAGGCACTTTCTTAATGTGCTATATGTTAATTTATTTCTCTAAGGCAGATTTAGAACTGATTCTGTGTTTGAAGGACACCTGGGATAGATCTAAAGAATTATCCTTTTTGTCTTTTTTCCTAGCTTCCTTAGTCTATATATTCTCAGCTTGAAAGATCTGGTAATTTTCAGTGTGGCACCGGGCACTTTCAGTGAGGCAAAGAGGTATAGCTGAAAGAGCAATCATGTTGTAATAAGAAGATCTGGGTTCTAGTTTCTGCTCTGATACTAACTTTGTGACCTGGGGCAAATCGCTTACGCTTTCTGAACCTCATTTTGTTAATATGTATAATAGAGAAGGATAGTGTGTTGGGAAGATCAAATGAGGTATTGTACATGAGCATATTTTATAAAGTGTGGAGCTTGGTGTAACAGAATTACTACTTTTATCTCTACTTTTAGAAGCACTCTTAAACTAAGTTGTGGTGTGACTGAGTTCAGTAGAATATTCGTTTTAGTGGAATTACTGTAATTTTGTAAAGGTATCAGGGATGAAACACATTGCTTTTTACATACTGAGTCAGCTGGTATTTGAGGTATGACATTTTTAATTCTTGTGAGGTTATTTGTAAGAAAAAGATTTCTCTGGCAGTCCCAGGGGCATATGGTTCTGTTCTCTCCTAGGCTGTGGTTTGGACAGGGAGGCCACAGTCCACATAAGTGGTGCCACAGCCTTAGTCAGATGTATCTTTTGTACTTTGTACAGATGGATGACAATCTTCGTCAAAGCCCTCAACTTCCTCCGCGGAAATTGCCAACACTCAAATTGACTCCAGCCGAAGAAGAGAGCAATTCCTTACAACGGCTATCACCCTGATAATCATCACGCTCTGTGGCCAAAGTCTTTTGATGGTGTGTGAAGGCAAAAACATGTTAGTATGTATGAGGAGACTCTAAAACAAGACTATGACTTTTTTTCCATTTCAAATTAGGCAGCTCATATTCTAGCTTGGCAATGCATTTTAAATAAAGGTGAACGTTAAATGAATTTGGTGGGTGGGGGGAGAAACGCGTTGTACTATATATGAAAAAGTCCTGCCTTAATCTTGGCAGATTTTTGCCTTTGGTTCACATGTTGCTGACGAAATGCTACAATTGTGTTCTGAATGTTCATTCTTTATTTATTCAAGTTAACTTATTCAGTTTATTCATTTAGTTTTCTTGGACCTGTCTGAATATATAATGTATGACTCTGGCTGGGAATTTTTTCTTCTGTTTAGAAATCTGATGCCTACTTTAGGAACTAGGAAAAATATAAATTACTTCAGTAGAAAAGCTTATATTTAACTTTATAAAGCAATGAGGAATGTGCTTTTTAATCATGCTGTCATAAATCTAATCTTTTGGAGGTTTACTACCGCATATGTAAATACTAAATATTCATCTGATGATATGCACTTCTTTGTAAAATATTAATATTTGCTGATGTGTTCAATATAGGCTAATACAGGCTCTTTGAGATTGCTGGGCAAATGTGGCAGCTTTAGTGCTATGTACTTACAGTACATCTTTAACTAATCATCTCATTCTTGTATTGATTCCAGAACTGAATGTGTTGGTCATTGTTATTATGTGGACCGTGAAACCTTACTGAAACTTGCCCAATTGTTAGATGCTACTCAGGAGCAGCCTGCAAACAGAGTAATAGAAATACCTACAGTGTGTCTGGTCTGAGTTCTTCATGCTTGACTCAGGCCAGTATTCTTTCATAAAGAAGCATATCATGTAGTCACAAGCTTTCTGATGACCAATTATTTTCCATATATTTTAACTACAGTTAAAGGACCCAAAGGAATAAATCAGAAACAGCAGGTTTTTAAGACAATTTTCTATTTATTGGTTGCTGAATTGTTCAAAGATTTGCTGTGTGGTAATTTTACTTAGAATAGAAACTTGCTTATTTTAGTGGTTGAGGTGCTTCTGTTGTCCTAAAACCACTTCTGGGGTTTTTAAAATATAGGACCATGTTTTTGATTAGTGTCTTAAAAGATCACTATGGTGCTCAGCAGATCTTACCGAGTCCTGTAGAAACCCATATGTTTAGAAAACAAGCTTTGTTGTTAAGGGACTAGGCTAATTTGAGCCAAGTGGAGCTCAGCTGTGTTTGACCCGCAACCTCCCAGTTTGTTCTGTATTTAGGTAGCTATTTATATGAAAGTCTCTAAGTCATTGTAAACATTTTTTCTTGAAAGTTTTAACAAAATGAGAAACAAGGTAGTCTTCATAGTATTGTTCATCTATTTGGATGCATTTAGGGAAAGTACCTAGTCAGTTTCACATTACTTCTCCAACAAGGTAGGTGTGTGTGTGTGTGTGTGTGTGTGTGTGTGTGTGTGTACGTTTTGCTCATCTTCAAAGGCAGTTTATTCTTCCTGTAATATGAAATCTGTATGAATATTTTATATTGAAAATCATGACCACAAGGCTTTATTGTCCTCTAGGATTGCTGTATATTGGGGAAAGATAATTAGCACATTAATCAGGCATCTGTTTATGCTTTAATCAGAGTTAGTCATTTTCAATTATGATTTATATTAAACCTTCCAAAAAACATTTGAAATGGCTTACAATTGTAAAACACATGTAAATCAGGACAATTTTAATTAGTTTTTGAAAAAATAAATTTGTAGGAGAAACTACATCAACACTAACAGATTGTAAAATTGAATGGTAAATATTCAAGTTTCTTCATGTGTAAAGTCAAAAAATAATACTGGGATATATAAGTTCTTCTTTCATTAAAACCACTAATGTCTGTGAGGAAGAAAAATGTGTTTAAATATTTATATGACCCCAGGCGCCATGGTGCACCCCTGTAATCCCAGTGACTCAAGAAACTGAGGCAGGAGGATCACAGGTTCAAGACCAGAGGCATGCTGCAGAATTTATCAAGACCCTGTCTCAAAATAAAAAATAAAAAAGTGCTGAAGGTACAGTTCAGTGTTAGAGCATTTGCCTAACATGCTTGAGGCCCTGGGTTCAACTCCCAGTTGAATGTAGGAGAACATGTTCTTAAGATACACTGACTTTAACCAGGAAGTGTACTGTAATGTTCCATGTATTGACATTTTAATCAAAAGAGGCTATTTTGAATAACAAGTATTTGTCCTTTGTAGTAGAAGAGATGACTGTTTGCTTTTTGGTCATGCCTACTTTGAACTACCTGTAGCCTTACATTCTGCAGTCCATAATGCTTCCAGACTACCTTTCCTGAGATGCCAAATGTAATTTACTCATAGAGACTCATAGAGACCCTCATAGGGTTTTCAATGGCTGAGTGCTTCAGGATTGCCTTGGGAGTGGATTGCCAGGCCCTTCTCCCATTTTTGCGGTGCTGGGAATTGAACTCAGGGCCTCAGAGACTGCAGCACAGTGCTCTAACCTTTGAGCTAAATCCCAGCCCCAAATGTAATTTAGGTAAGTGAGAATTTACATGTTGGATTATTCACTTGAGCTATTTTTGAGTAAGCAAATGAGATAATAGAAATCTCTAACTGAGCACAAAATACTTTAGGGATCAGCCACGCATAGAGGAAACCCTTAGAGACAATTTTTTAGAGTGACAGAGACACATGATCACACTGTCAGGACATATTTTTGGATAAAGTTTGAGTTTCTTGGGCAAAATGGTCCACAGCTTGCAACAAAATACTATGAGACATTGTCTTGAAGGTGATAGCAGAGGATAAAATGAAAAAAGGAAATATGCTTGTGTTTATTTTTATTAGTAGTATAGATTAGAAAAGTTAGATGCCATATATTCTGGAATTTAATCTGCACCCTTTGGACAGTTTTAGAGGGCTATAAAATCAGATGTGGACTAGAATCTTATGTGTACTATATTCTCAAGAGCTTTCAACCCAGCTTTCTCGTGCAAATCCAATCTGCACACAGTTTTCCTCATCAGATTTTGTAGCCCTCTATAACTGTAGAAATGGTGTGGATTAGATTCGAGAATATGTGGTAATTTCTATACGATAAAGACCCTCCAGATTGTTGTCAGTCATCCATAACACTAGTTACATGAACAATGCTAAAGAAACTATAAAGAACCTTGAAGATGATCATTCCTTCACGACTGTTTTCTGACTTAACAAAAGGTTAGCATTAACAAACAAATCAGATTTCAATTTAGATGTGCTTGAATTTGGGGGGCAGAGACTAGAGACTTAGAGATTTTACAAAATAAAACATTTCTTTTTTACATTTTTAATTTCTATCCATTTAATATTGCTGGATACATTAACCTAAAGAAACAGGGAGGCTTACTTCAATCCGAGCCATGTTAAAAATTTTGTAAGTTTGTGAAAGTTGGAAAAACTAACATCAAAATAGAAACAGTGAGAGTATCTTAGAAAACCAGTTTGTTCAGATAGCTTCATGTGATAAAAGTGGTATCTGAATTTGGTAGTACGTTTCTTTAGAGCCTTTGGCAACAATATGCAATTATTCATAAGCTGTGAATAACCTTAACCCTTTTAAAACCAGAATATAAATGCTTAATAAAGGAGGCTGAGTGATGGGGACAAGGGAATATCTCTTCTATTTTT